>JADPYG010000006.1:0-277951 GCA_017654735.1 Vishniacozyma victoriae
CATTTTAGCTTTTGTCTCTGCTGTATGTTTGAACCCAGTGGGGCGATATGCGAATTTAAGGATGTTATATTCAGGTTTGTACTCATCTAGAAAGAATTGTTCTCGAGCTGTAACGTCGTCTGTTGTATCACCAAAGGCGGGAAAGGGGCCAAGAAGCGTAAAGCGGACGGCTCGGTAGGTTCCTAATACAGGAGACCCGAGCAGGATCTGATATCCAGGATGACGATACGCCTAGTGCAGGCGGACAAAGCGATAGCGAGGAGGAAAAGAAGCCGAAGATCAGTACACCTCGTCAGAAAGCCGCTGCACGAGTCAAGAGCGAGCAGGAAGAGGTCGAGAGTCCGATCAAAAAGGTGAGTCCATATCAACAATGACGTTTACAACGTCTGACTGACCAAGTTCTCCACGAACCTGCTCTCGATATACTCAATCACACACCTCACCCTCACTCCGACTAATGGCGCAATCCGCTTCGCTCGATTTATTGTATCGTCATCCCCCAATTCGCTTGGACCCTCTAGCCCCGCAAATCAGCCGGTACATCATCGGCAAGAGGTTCAGCCAAGAAATCAAAAGGATCACGCAAATCCGGCGTCAAGGCGGAACCACAGTCGGACGCTTCATCGGATTTATCAGACGCTCCATAACGATAATATGAATTTTGCCGACTAAGCAGTATCTCTACTATTCATGCGATTATGGTGAGCTAGTGCTATACACTTATTGACCGAGCCACGTCCGCGCGCGCTCTCAGATCAAACTAAATTCGGAGGAGCCGAGGTGCCGAGGTCAGCTGTTAAATTCCGTCTAAATTCGGAAGATTAATCCGCCGAGTGAGGCTGGAATTCGGCTGAACTGGATCTCTGCTGAATTTTTACCGCGAACGCGACTGGGCGTGTTCCCATCAGATTGACATAAGATAAAGAGCTTTGGATCGACTATTGATCGTTCTTCATTATTGCTAATAAGTCTAATAAGTTGTATTGACTCACCACGGCGATCGTGATATAGATAAACTTCTTTACGACCTCGATCTCTGGTGTTAAATCATTTTCGGAGATGACCGATCCCAATTCCCCTTCGACATCGTATAAAGATTCCCTCGAACTCGTCCCCCACAAATCAGCAAACGATCCAGAGCAGGAACTAACATTCGTTAACCCATGCTACGCCGCTCCCACCCCTTTCACAGAACTCCAACCCTTCTCAAGTCGACAGAGTCAGAGTAAAATCGAGAACAATCAACCTGAGGGAGGTCACACGTGGGATACCATTCATGAAGGTGATGAGAAGGTTTATCGAGATGGTGAAATCCAGTTAGATGAGGGAGGGAGGGAGAGGGTCATGTCGAAGACAAAGATGTTCTTGACTGCTGCGGGGATGTGCTTGACTTACTTCCTTGGAGTGTGTTTTCTCCTATCAAGACCCCTTCATGATCACCATATCTGACCATTTAGACGGCTTCATCGGCTTCTGTAACGCTCATGATCCCCGATATCGCTCGTAGTCTTGAAGTATCAGAATTGTCGGCTCAATGGGTCGTATCAGCCTATTCGCTGGCTTATGGCTGGTGAGTCCTCCCTTCCTCTTCTCACTCCTAGATCTCCCTAGGCCTCCTTTCCACTTCCCTGTTTCCCCAATGAGGCTTATCACTCGACCTCACGGATCGCGACTCCCTTCTAAGCAGAACACTGACGAGTAGTGGACTTCTATTCGCAGGTCGACTAGCCGATCTTTTTGGTCGTAAATGGTTGTACCTAGGAGGTTTATCTACTTTCTGTATCTTCTCAATCATCTCGGCCGTCATCAAGGTAAGTCAAGGTCATGCGTTGTGTTGAAGCAGCTGACACCCGAAGAATAGGATCGGATTATGTATACTTCGAGCTATTTGCGGTCTTGGTCTCGCCGTCGCTTCGCCTGCTGGATTTGGGATCGTCGGCGTTACTTTCAAGTATGAACCTGCCCGTACCATTGCATTTGCTGCTTTCGGTCTCGGAGCTCCGTTAGGAGCAGCTTGTGGTACTTTGATCGGAGGTGCAATGGCTTCGATTTCGAGGTAAGCACTTTCCACCTCAATGTTACAACTGCTGATATAGGAGTCAAGGATGGAAGTACTTGTTTTACCTACTTGGTGGTCTTGCCGTTATTCCAATCGTCATTGGTCTCATTGTTATTCCTAAAGATGATCCTTCACTGCGAAACGTCGATGAGGATAGACGTATCGATTGGATTGGAGGGTTCATCGTTACTGCCGGATTATGTTTGTTTTGCTTCAGTCTGACTGAAAGTGGGATCGCAGAGAAAGGCTGGGCTACTCCTTGTATGTCATCCCGTCCCTTTCATCTGCTACCTATAGTCTCTCCTATGGGCTGACATCAGACGTGCCAACCCTACTTGTCATCTCGATCCTCCTCCTCGTCGCATTCGGATTCTGGGAACGACACCTAGAACGCAACACGACCTTCCCGCCCATCGCCAAATTCTCATTATTCACTCGACACAACTACAAAGTAACAATCATCATTATCTCGACGTTCTTCATCACAATGGCAGTTTATGGATATGTCTACCTGGCTACTATTTGGTATCAGACACATATGGGTATGACGGCTTTACAAAGTGCTATTAGGATGTTACCTTGTATGATTGCTGGGACTTTTGCTGCTGTACGTCGCAGATAGGTGGTCGGAAATCGCTTGAGATAGAGCTGATCTTTAGGGAAGTGTCATGTGGCTTGGACCGATGGTTAAAGCTCCTGTTTTGATCTTGATTGGGTGTTCTCTTAGCAGGTGAGCAATCGGGGAACGGGCGGAATGCTGATCGAAAGTATCGCATGCCTGCTCTTTGCCGTTGAACCAAAAGGAACATCTTACTGGGCATGTCAATTTATCTCTTTAATGCTCATTCCATGGGGTATCGACTTGTAAGCCCATCTGCCTCAATGCGGTCTAAATCTGAACAGTAGTATGGTCTGCCTAGGGAATGTCATGATGTCAAACCTAGTCGAGCAGTAAGTACCCTCATCCACTTCACGACAATGTCATAAGGGATAAGCTGACAGCAAGGGATGAACAATCAGTAGGAGGTGCAATCTTCCAAACATCAATCCAAATCGGTGCCTCAATCGGAACATGCCTCGCTTCACTCGTATCAACAACCCGAGCAGAGACCACAGGTGACTTGGCAAGGGGATTGAAAGATGGATTCTGGATGCTCACTGCTTTCGCATGGCTTGGTACGTCTTAAACATATTGCATACGGTGGGGTGCTAATGACAGTTCTGGTGGTTATTGGATTTGGATTGAGGAGAGTCGGGCTGGCGAGGGATGTTAGAGGTGTCAATGGACCCAAAGTCGTAGCTGGACCTCATTGATCTGGTCGACTGTATAAGATGACATGGTATCGGAGATCTGATAGAGCTTTATAATGATGTAAGATAGATTTATGGATCTAATGACAGTCAAAGGAGGTGTGTGGATTTGATCAACGTCCGAGCTCAATATATCGATTTCAATATATTTACATTCCTTTCCTTCTCATTCATCATTCATCATTTCTCTTACTCACTTAAATTCTCACTTAGACATCTTCATCAGAACAACATCCTCATTTCCTCTTCTACTCCGCTCAACCAACACAGTCACAATGTCGAAAAGAGGTCTCTCGATGGAGGAGAAGAAAGTCAGGCGTGAGCTACACCTCTGCGTCTCGTAGAGAAAGCTGATGTCCCAGTCTTGGAGCTATTCCATGAGGAGGTAGGTAGGCGGCTCCTTCCATAAACGCCATACCTGATGTCCAGGGAGAGTTCTTTACATTCAAGGAGTTGGAGAAGATCGCTCCTAGTACGTCTCATTTCCTTTTCTCCCTCTTTTCATTTACCTTTCTCCTTCTTTTATCACATTCACTGGACCCTGTCAGGTGACCTCAGCTGACAAATATAGAGCAGAAAGGGATTAGTAAGCTTGCATGAACTGGTCTTTGCAAAAGCTAAATCCCAGCCCAGCAGACCGTCAAGGACGTCCTCACCGAAGTAACGGGTGATAGTCTCGTACAATTCGACAAAATGTAAGCTGTTTCGGCCCTCTCTGGGTGATGACCAAGCTGATAGAATAGCGGTACCGGGAACTGTAAGATCAGCTTTTTGGGTCCGGAATGCGGAATAAAGCTGATGAAGAGATTATTGGTCATTCCCATCAGCAGCTGGAGCAGTTGTCAGCTTCCACGTTCTCCCAGGAATGATGATCAGCTGATGATGAGAAACAAGATGCCCTCGATAAAGCAAAAGCCGAGTTGGAAAGTATCGATTCCAAACTCGCCGAATCCGCTATATCCCTCAAGGAAGCTCGAAAAGGAAGGGAAGAAACGGTGAGCTAGCCTTTGCTCTTTAGGGTAAGCTGACGTTCAGGACGAACGAGCGAAATTACTCAAAACCCTGGGAGAAGTAAATGAAACTGCTCTAGGGCTTAAATCGGAATTGGCGGCTTTTGGAGCTGCTGATCCTGTCAAATATGAGAGAAAGAAGGATGCGGTGAGGGTAGCGAAGGAGGCGGCGCAGAAGTGGACCGGTAAGCTGACGGGGCTGTGACAACACCACAAGCTGATGGTAGATAATACTCTGATCCTGATGCAGTACGTCAAGGGCGGAGGACAGGTCGAGGACGGGCAATTGAGGACCATGTTGGGCATTGGTAAGTCCTGTACTGATCGTGGTACGGAGCTGATATGTAGACGAGACATGGGATGATCTGCCTTTGTAGTCGGGATGTGTCAACTAAGGGTTGATGTGAGAGGGCTGGGGCGAATGTCAATAGAACAACCGATGCGATGCAATTCATGCGACACTCTTTCAGCTTCTCTAACGGTACATACATATTGACAATCTCCCTTCCCAGCCTAGCGATTAGACGACTAGAAGTATCCAGGTCGGAACAATGCCGAGATGGATTCACTGCATCATCAGTTTCTTGCTCTCGCGGGTTCACAGCAACTGACCCATTGTGTGTCCGTCGTATACTCTCTGCGATGATGGGAGCGATATCGACAGTTTCTAGCATACCTTCACAAGCTGCTACTCGTTCCGATTGGTCAATCGAGTTGGTCACCTAGAAGTCAGCTCGCCCGATGCAACAAAGGCGCATAGCTTACGATGAGCTTTACGACGGGAAGACCCTTGAGATTTTCCATGGTAGTCTCACTCAACAATCCTATTCAGTCAATTATGGTCCCCAAGCACTGAGCATCGCCAACTTACCATGAGAGATCAAGGCGTAGACCTCCTTGGCACCAGCATCTCGTAGGACACCGGCGGCCAATCTGACAGTATGTCCAGTATCAACCATATCATCCACCAAGATTGCGACTTTACCCTTGACATCTCCAACGAGCAGTTCCATCTTTTCGACAATAGCGCCTTCTTCCTCTTCGTGGACTGATCCGGAATCTGATCCTGATGGGGTAGGTGGGACGGTAGGGATGAAGGCGGGTAGATCTCGTTTACGTTTACGGTTGATCAAAGCGAAATCAAGGTTGAGCTGGTCGGCTAGGGCCGTAGCACTACTCATTAGCTCATGCCGCAAGGGAACAGATCAAAGCTTACCGCTTGGCACCACCTGCATCTGGACTGACGATGATGGCGTTCTTCCATCCTGGGATTTCCTGCTTGATGTAGGTAGTGAGGATGGGTTCGGAGAATAGATTGTCGACTGGGATATCAAAGAATCCTTGGATTTGGGAAGCGTGCAAGTCGAGAGTAATGACGTGGTCGGCTCCGGCGACGGTGAGAAGGTTGGCAACAAGTCTGGACGTCAGCTTGGTATGCGATGGAGTCATCTATAGCTTACTTAGCGGTGATAGGAGCTCGAGACTTGTCCTTCTTGTCCTGCCTGGAATATGGGAAACAAGGGATGACAGCAGTAATTCGCTTGGCAGAAGCAGTCTTGCAAGCTGTAACATCAGCCTTGCCCCAAATGCTGAATTCGTAGACTAACCAGAGATCATAATGAGCAATTCCATAAGGTGATCATTGATAGAAGGCGGACTGGGAGACTGGAGGATGAAGACATCTTCATCTCGGACCGACGAGTGGATCTGAACGGAAGTCTCGAGTGACAAGAATTTAGAGACGGAGCAAGGGGTAAGTGTAATACCGAGCCTAATGATCAGCGTCGAGCCTTCATCCGGATTCACCACCTCCGTGAAAGAAGACCAATCTGACACGGAACGTGCGAGATGGGAAACGTGTGTGTTTTTGGGGTATCGAAAGGAGGGTTTGAGGTAGAAGGCACGATGGTCTAAGAAAGATGAGAAGTGGACATACCGAGCAGCGACGGCCTCTGCGAGCTTGGGATGGGCATTGCCTAGGTCTTATGAGCCTTTGCTGGCATATAGATGGGATAGAAGGTAGACATACCCGTGAGCAGCTTGATTGAGTTTCCAGTCTGATGCATTTCGTTGAGCTACGGGATGGTTTCCAAGTGTCGCGAAAGTCGTTGAAGTTCGTTAAGCTATTTCCCAGCTTTCGGTAGTCCAGTCACTGCTGGCTTTTCTTCGAGGTATTGTCTTGCTTGATGCTATGTTCTAGCCATTGACTAGTGTATGCTACTGTCGACAAAGAGTATGTATACGACAATTTGATACTACAATATGACGGATAAGAAATATAGAATTCCTCGGTATACGACAAGGGACGGGAGCAAATACTAAAAGAGTAATATTTAAAGATGGTGACTGAGCTGCTCGACACCGTACTACTATGAACGACATCTGCAGCTATATGGTAGGCCTCTTGGGGCTCACTTGCTGGCGATCTTGTGATTTATGCCTGCCATTATCCACGTATGACATGACATATTCTGAGGTCATTCCGATATTCTGCTTCACACAATCATCCTTAGTCAGTATACGTTCTGCGTTAAAGTAGGTTGTCATTGCATCGCCCTCACACCTACTGGTTGAGCAAGATTTCCTCCTGCTCGTAGGGGTTGGTTATCGGTGAATTTGCTCTTGTAACACACCTCCTTGCACATTGACCCTAGACTTGTTCTGAAGATATCAGGCAGTGTAGTGAGTGTTGTGCAAACAGAATATGATCGAGAACGCATGCATGAATTTTGCCTGTCCTCCGAGCCTCCCTGTTCCAGAATCGCTGGCTCCGATCATGCGGCGAGCCCAAAACCGGTCCTCCATAATGCACTCCCAAATACTGTAGTAAGCCTCGAAGCGGCCTCAAGAATGACATACTACCAGAATTCACACTCCCGGGAAAGGGGAACGATTTGCGGAGAAGTGAGACCATCGGACACGGGTATGAATGAGCTTGTAAGCTCACCGTCTTGCGCTAAGATCATGCATCAAGTGCCGAGATCTCGGGATGCGAACATTGGTCTGGATAGCGCAAAGCTCGTTTGGGATCTCGGATAGACGTGCCTGTCCCGAGATTCGGACGCGGAGATATTTCTACCTCATATTCCTTTTTGGAATGGAACCCAGGTCCCTGGCTCATCGTTGTGACCCTCCACCTTCTTATCATTCGTTATGCTTACCATTGCGACGCTTTTCCTCTTGACATTCGGATGCTGATCGTACTCGCTGGTCACCTAAATTCCGGGAGCCTTGGTAAAATCGCTTCCGTGCTCCCCGTCTCCGTACTTGCAGGATCGCGCGAATCTCGATCGAACGATCTGCTTATCGTGACTAATGTTCTCCTCCGTTCGCCAGACTTCCAAACGGGTAGTGAACGGCGGATTCCTTCGTTCTCCGAGAAATTATGTGATATGACTCAAGCACATCCTTGCCGAATGCTCGGGACCGACGACTATACGACTCCTCTGTTCACCAATGTAGAATTGACCAGTGCGAGTAGTTCGCTACCACCAAGCCACCGGGTATACACTGGGCCAGACAGTGCTATAATTGGGCGCGTGTTGGCCGCCAATGTGATCAAGAGAAAGGTATAAAAAGGTGGTTATGAGCCCCTACACAGTTCCTCACCCACACTTCTTTTCACCTTGCCCCAGCGATCACTCAGACCCTCACAACTCCCTGCTTTGCCCACACCTCTTCCCGTATCTGTTCACTCGATAACCAACTATGTACATCTCCGCTCAAAGCATCGCCGCCGCTGCAGCCATCTTTGGTCTCGGCGTCCTTCCTGCCTCCGCTGTTCCCAACGATGAGCACTCTGTCGCTGAGCGATCTTTCTTCGGGAGCTGGTTCAACACCCCACAGAACCTCTGCGATAAGCCCAACTACGGTGCTGTCGGCAAGCCCTGGGACCATAGCTCCAAGCCCGGAGCTTGGTGTGGAGGACAAAAGCCTTCTAATTCAGGACAATGGGCCCAGCTTGTAAGTTCCGCTATGCTTGGTACACAGCGATGAAGTACTGATAAGCCAGCCTTTCTGGGATGGTGGAGACTCTGTCAAATGCAAGTCGATCTTTTCCCGATTCGGCTTGAACATCTGCTTCGGTGGAAACAAGTTTACCAATCTCCCATGGGGATGCAAGCCCCCCAAGTCGGGCAACCAGCCAGTCTGTGAACTCAACTACCAGGTTCAATACCTCGACTACAAGATCGTCGCCCCCAACGGCTATTGGTCCGGTCAAACCGTCGGATCCGCCACTCAAGATCCTTCTTACCTGACCTACACCCTCGCCAACACTGTCGACGACTGTTTGAAAGCCTGCGACGGTATCGAGGGGTGCTCCTTCGTTAACACCTACTACGATACGAATGCTGACGAGGCCGACATCCCCAAGCACGCCCCAGGTGTTTTGACTTGCGCCATGTTCTCCAAGTGCGTAGGTACCGAACAAAACAACAACTTTGGTGGACAGGACGACCCCAATCAAATTTATAACTCCAACGGTTACTGCAAGTCTGGTGCTTGTGGTAAATAAATGATACCTTGCTTAGGGAAAGCGAGTTTGTACAGAAGTTGGGACAGAGGTGTTTTTAATCTAGGAATTGATAGCGAGGGAAAATGTATATGATGCGGAACAAGTTCCGTTTAGTGACCCTCGCATCGATTGAATGACCCACAAATACGATGGGTTCCAAGGGTGTCCAGGCTGCATTGCTCCCACTTGACCGGACGAGTAGCTGATCCTGTGCTTGATTCTTTAGGAGGTTACATAGCAGCAGAGATGACGTGTATTTATATTTCAGTCTTTATCACCCAATTATGGGACTTGGACGCGGTGTAGGTATTCATATGGTCTCACTGATTACTACTATGTCAGTCACAATGTCAGCTCAGTACGCTTGTAAGTTAGCAAGGGTGTAGTTCAAAGATTGGATCATGGAACTGACAAAATAGTTCGAGCCCAGAAAGCTATTGGTCTAGCAGAGAGCCCATCATTCGAGGTTACTTCTCAGGTCCCAACGTAAGTTGACGCATCCCGTACAATGTTCATACCAGCTGACAACTAGGGGTACCGCGGCTGTACGATGCCAAGGATACTCGCCTGATGGTCAATGGTTCGCATACGCCTCAGCCTCGAGGTGAGTCTACGAGCCCGCACCCGAGCCCAGGCACTCAGGCTGACGACATAGCGTACACCTCCTCCCCTCCGCTTCGACTTCTACGCAAGCTGCGCGAGAGATCGCTCAGTCAGGTGTGGTCGCTGTCTCATTCTCGCCATTGTCCAGCACTCTATTCACATTCGAAAGACCGGTGAAATCCGAGACGGACGTGCATAGGAATGTCAAGGCTTGGTCCGTAGAGACAGGAGAGGAGGTTGGAGGATGGCACCAGAAGACCTTTGATGACTGGTATGTCAGCTGCGGGAGCCGCTCTGCTACTCATGCTGATAGCCAGGATCCCCGTCATCACCGCCGACGAGAGTCACCTATTCCGACCAACCAGCTCGGATCTCTTGATCTTCACGCCCGCACTAGCCCCCCGACCCGCTACACGCCTCAAGGTCGATGGTCAGATCAAGGGTCTTTTCCTCTCCACACCACAGGCTTTGCCCGAGGGGACATCATCGAGTAAACCACTCCAGCCCCACTCGGAACCTGCTGTAGCGGTATGGATTGGAGAAAAGAAGGGAGCTCCTGCGGTTGTATCGCTTTACCCTATTTCCAAACTTGTGGGCCAGAGCGCTCCGGATGCCGAGAAGACTGAGACGAGGGATATGCCCACTACAACGGCTAGGAAAGCATTCTACAAGGCCGACAAGTTGCAGGTCAAGTGGAATAATGCTGGAACCATGGTGCGTTTTACGTTTGGGTACAAGAACATGGCTGACATCTAGGCTTTATTCCTTACGCACAGCGACGTCGACAGTACCGGTAAATCGTACTATGGTGAGACCAACCTCTACCTAGTCAGTCTGGATGGATCATTCGATGGATTAGTAGAATTGGACAAAGAGGGACCCATCGGTGATTTCGTCTGGAGCCCAACTTCAAGGGAATTTACCGTTTGTTATGGATGTAAGTCAACCCTCTTCTGAGTTGTTTACAGCTGCTGATCCGTAGACATGCCCGCCCAGGTCAAGGTGTTCGATACCCGAGGCAAGCCTGTTCACTCATTCGGCCCCAACCACCGGAACTTCTTGTCATACCAGCCTCAGGGCCGATTACTGCTCAGTGCGGGTTTCGGTAATTTAGCTGGTGGGATCGATATCTGGGAGGTCAGCACGCGGAAGAAGGTCGCCGAGTTTAAGTAAGCCTTCCTACCTTTCGCTGTATAACATAGACTGACATCACGCAGAGCCCCCAACTCTTCACATTGCGAGTGGTCACCGGACGGACGATACATTATGACCGCCACTCTCTCTCCTCGTTTACGAGTCGATAATGGTGTCAAAATCTGGTGGTGTGCCGGTCAGCTGCTTCATATCCATCTACAGGAGGAGCTATACTCTGCCACGTTCAAGCCATCTTTATTGAAACACACCCCATCGTTCCCATCCGTTTTGCCTGCTGCGCCGGAGCCTAATGCAAGCGTGGCATTGAACCGGGGCAAGGGCGAGTCAAACAGTGGACGTGAGTATCCATTTAGTTTTTTTAGCTCGGAAACTGATCAGTAGCCGAGACGAAACCAGCCGGAGCCTATCGACCACCAGGAGCCCGTGGAGCACCCGCATCAGATATCTACCGACGCGACGACTCGGATGATACACCAATGTTCAAAGGAGGCAAACCCTCTGCCCGGTATATCCCAGGAGCCGGTATCCCTGGAGCACCCCCAAAACAGCCAGTTGATGGCAAAAAGAAGAAGAACAAGAAAAAGGCGAATGGCGGAGATCAAGTTCTTGTGGAGGAAATGGGCAAAGCGACCATTGAATTGGCTCCTGTTGTCGAGGTACCAGCTACCGATGATGCTGCCGCTAAAAAGGTTCGAAACCTAGAAAAGAAAGTGAGTCCCTGTTCATATCAGTACTTGGACTGAAAACTGATGACAGCTCAAAAGCATTGATGAACTTAAAGCCCGTGTGGCTAAAGGCGAGACCTTGGAGAAGACTCAATTGCAAAAGATTGAAAGTGAATCATCACTTCGAGCTGAGCTTAAAGCTATTGTGTAGGTCTAATTGATTGGCCATGAGGAGGGAAGTCGAGGATGGTGGATGGATGAGGTGTATGAGCATAGATATTATTAGCATTCATGGCATGTACTCGACATCATATCATGTATTGCATATCGTCCTGTATTGGTGGTCGTGCTCAGCCAGCTCCGCCACAAATTGTCTTTGTTGATTCGCAAAAAGTTACATCCTTTTTGTCCACTATCTGTACCTCATACCCTACCTCATCAGCTAGATCAAAATGACCCGTAAGCTTCCTTTGATCATTTATCAGAAATTTCATTGATGTGCAAGGTGGAAATCAACGTGATCGTGATAGGGCAAAGGCGGAAGCTGCTGGGTCAGTCACATTACCTTAAAACGTGTGATATGTAGCTGATCATTCAGGAGTGGACCCAAGAAACAAACTGGAGATCCAGTAAAGAGGAGAGAAGCGTATGTCGCTTTCGCCCCCCTCACTAAATAGTCTAGAGGCATATGCTGATGATGTAGCGACGCAAAGGCTCTACAGGAAAAGTGAGTCATTACAACATTACGTCCTGTTTGAATTGATACTGATCATGTAGGATCGCCGTTCGTCTTCATTGGCAGTAGTGGTACGGTAAGACTGATGATACAGGCCAAGCAAGCTGCTAAAGAGGCCGGAGGCGCACCTGCACCAACAGCGACCAAGGGCAAAGGCAAATAAGCTCATCATCTCGACTTGTCGATATCAGCATACTATAGAGCTCGAATCGGTGAAGAGACGCAGGAAAATGAGAGGATCTGGAGCACAGCTGGGATCAAGGATTATGTTGTTTTCAGTATAGGATGAGGAGTGAGCATGTATCTCGTCATTTCACATTCACCTAAAAGTCCTGTCGAAATCCGGAATGAGGCAGGCGGGGTGATACTGATCCATCTTGATGATTTGCTGCTTCGTGCTTCGAATGGTCAGGTGGTAGATACACCTCCAAGCATGTAGTCTTCTGATGTCTATCGATGCATATGCAGAAAAACGACAGTGAGACTGTATGAAACATCTAGTTGGGAAACGCCCAACTTCTCCCTCTATTCACCGGTGGCCTCATGCCTGCTCCATACCATACCTCTCAAGGCGCAATACTGACTGAAAGCCCCTACAAGCACAAAGACATGAAAGATCTGATGTGAAGACCCAATGTAATCAAAGGTTCCGGTTGATAATGATTCCGGGATTCGAGCGGCGCTAGAAATCAGCTACGATATCAACGTGAGATGGGAGCCTACTAGAGTACAGCACCTATGATGTACGATGCTCCGCCCGCTATTAAGAGGTCCAAGCTAAATTTGTCCCTGACGTGCTGGACGCCGTTGGTTGCTACTAGGTGAATTATCGGGATTACTGAAGATAAACCTAAAGCGATAAAAGCGAGTGTCCGGGTCCAGCGGTGCGTTCTCCCCTTTGGAGAAAGGACGGTGTATGCAGTTGCTAGACCTGCTGCTCCTATCGTGACTAAACGTCAGCTCAGACTAGGAGTCCGAAGAAGTGACTGACCCATATAGCCAATCATCAAGTGTTGGTCATGTTGAAAGCCGTAATACAGACTTGGCAGGATACTCCCCTCGATCAACATCACTATGCCCATCTACCCATCAGCAATTCCTCATGAACGGGACTCACATAATCTCCTCGATGAGCAGCATCACAAACATCTTTGGAATGGCATTGTACCGTGTGGAACCAAGCACTCAACGATAGGCACCCAATCGCAGAGAGCAGGTAGACAGTGAAGGCGAGCTTGTCCTGCGATGTCGGCGGTGTGGGGAGAGGATCACTATGACCTGATAGTGATGGGAAATGGGTGGGAAGGAGATGAAGTGGGAGTAGAACCAGATAAAACAAGGCGCCCAAGGAGTGCGTATGTATGTTCACTGATGTCAGAATGGAGGCATAAAGGAGACGTACCAGTCTCATTATGTATATCTGGGATGTCAGCTTGTATACTATCATGCCAGGCTCAACGTACAGCTTACAGCACTCCATAAACAAGCTTTCACACTTCCCAGCTGATGACGATACCCGCTCAACACATATTCATTATCCGTCTGCCAAGGTAACGACCGTAAACTCTCTTCATACGACAGCAATTTTGGGGTGTTTGACGACGATTGGAGGAGGCTCGTCCGCTCCGATGCAGCCTCAGAGCTTGATTGTGAGCTCTCGCTAGATGCCATGACCGCTTGATGTCTTTGATGAATAGTCATTAATGCATGATAGACTCCCTCCCTTGTCGTATAGGTACTAGCATGGATCTACGTTGGATTTCTGATGTATGTGGGGCACCAATTAAGCGTATTTAAGCGTAGATTGAGAGCGCGATATGATTATTTTTGAGATCTACATCAAAGAGTCACTTTCATCATATACATTCAGAGGCATAGCAACGACTATTAGCTCCCTCTGCCGAGAACAAATAACAGCGACAAAGAGACGCAAATCAAGATGGCACAAGCCCCAGCGAGAATTGCCAAAACAGGCGGAGACGATCTAGATGACGGACTTGAACTTGACCCCGAACTCCTCGCTTCTGATAATGAAGATGAAAGCGATGCCGAGTTTGAGAACGATGCGGACATAGGGGAGGAGGAGACTCGTGTGGCTGTGGATGAGGATTCTGAGGATGAGGAGGGAGGAGGTGCTGATGTAGGGGAAAAAAGGAAAAGGGAGGGTGACGGGGAAGGGGAGGATGCCGCTGCTGAGAAACGTAGAAGAAAGAGAGAGAAGTTCAAGGAGCGTAAAGCCAAGGTAAGTCTTGTGTTTATCTCGCAGGCGGAGTAGGATGAGAGCTGATGAGGTAGAGACTTGAGAATATGCCTGAATCAGACCTCAAACCCCTCTTATCGACCTCAGCAACCCATCTTTCACAATCTCAACTCCGAACCCTCCTCCTCACATCTATTCGAGAGACATTCCCAAGAGCCACCCCAATGGAGATAGACGATATGCTCCTTCCCGAATCAATGTTACTAGGTGCACCTCAATTCGCCGCTCCTAAAATCGATGATCCCGAGGCGATAGCTGCTGCGGGCAAGAAACGTATAGAGGGGTTAGTGAAAAGTTCAAAGGGAAACGCCAATGGGACACCTAGGGTCATTGTACTCTGTCTATCTGGGTTGAGGTGTGCGGATGTAGTCAGAGATCTGAGGAGTATCAAGGGCAAGGGAGAGGTTGCAAAGGTCAGCTAGCTCGGTCATATTCCCGGTCAGTCAAGCTGATAAGACAGCTCTTTGCAAAACACATGAAAGTACTTGAACAGGTTAATTACCTACATATGACAAGAGTCTCCATCGCAGTCGGTACACCAGCAAGAATCGCCAAATTAATCTCGGAAGGTAAGCATCCCCGCATGATTCTTAGATCAGGCAGCAGCTAACTCGGACAGATGCACTCCAATTGACAAAGGAGACTATGATCCTACTTGACATCGGTCACCGCGATACCAGTACGTCCAACTCCCCGAGCTTTGATCACGGAGACTGATAGCCAGAAACACGTACATTGTTGACGATGCCTGAAGCCAGAACTGATCTTTGGAAATCACTCTTCACGGGTGATGTCAGGAAACGTATAATGGACGTCGGCGCGCACGTTGGTGCTGTATAATCGACCCCGAGCCCGTCCTTCCTCTGCTAGATCACAGAGTGTCAGATAAGGCTACATGCATACTGTGTACTTCTATGAATACAGTTGACTTCATCAAGGCTCGACACCCTCCCAGCCCCATGTAGAACGTCCAATTGCATGACCACATCCCGGACGATGCGATCCTCCCATTCCACCTCTCCCATCGACTCTCTCCCCGGGTTCTGCACCACGCCTCGCAGGCCCTTCACAATCGGGTACTGTGCACATGACGCATGGTGGTGTACGTGATCTGTCATTGGCATATAATTCCGCCTTGGCAATAGCATCATGATAAGGCGTCATGTAATCTCGAGGAGTGGCAGGTTCCACTTCGATCAGACCACTAACTGGATCTGACGGATCGATTGGTGGGGTCACTTCATTCTGGTACGGGAATCGAAGTAAGCGGATATCGAGTGGTGGTCGAGTTTTGACGGGTGCAGGACCAGTCTTGCTTTTCCCCTTTGTAGATGAAGAGGGTTTAGGTACACCTTGGATCTCCTGAATCCTCCATTCTTCCGCCTTTCTCAGAGCACGTTCGTATCGGTCTGCGACATGTCCTGCCCATCCAAGGACCTTGGACAATCCATCCCTCCATCCAATGTGAAACTCGTCGTCCCATTGGGGTAGGCGTTTGCTTGAAACTCCGTACGCTTCACCGCCGATGCAGATCGTTTTGAGGGTCGGTAAGGGCGGCAAGACGAGATACAAAATATCCTGAGGCGGTAAGGGAACGGACGGCTCTACTGCTGCCGGGGCGCGACCTGCTCTTAAAGGTCGATCTCGGAGGGAGAATGTCGAATGACCAGCTGATCGATGCCCACGCCTCGAACGAGCGATCGCGATAGCCCTCTCTCGTTCCGCCGCTCTTGCAGCAGCTTCGATGTCGGTCGGGTCCCGTGGTGCTTCTTCCTCTTCGCCACTACCATCTTCATCCTGAGTATGGTTGTTGCTGCTGAGACCGATGGCAGACCGCCTCTCTGCCTCTGCACGAGCCTGCCTTGTCCTCTGTCCCACTTCCCATGCGGCTATTCTCCGTTCTCTATCCTTTCCTCTCGCTAGTCCGGCGGAAACACACATCCCTCCCAGCTCTTTACACATTTCCTCCCCTCTGTCTTTCGCCATAAACCCGAATAAATTGACGTGGTCCAGAACCAGGTGTTCCAGATTCACATTCACCTTGAGCAAGGTGGTGAAGACGGCATCAAGTCGGAGGTTCGTAGTCGAGATATCAAGGTATCGGAGCGCTGGGAACAATCCGCCAGAACCACCTGGTCCCACCAAGACATAGGCGATATCTCGACTTGGTACTCTGAATCGCAGGTGGGTCAAGGTGGAAGCGATAGGCGATGCTCCGAATCGGGCAATACACTTGATATCGAAGAATACGATCGGCTGAGCAAAAGTCTTCGGTTTTGCGTAACTCATATTGTCCGCTAAGTAGGGAAAAGGTCCATGTCCCGTGTATCCTTTTACGACCGACTCGTCCGCAGATGTTGGAGGTGTCGAATCTGGCCGAGCTTGTGAACCGTCCGGATTGAGGGTAAGATCTGTCATACTATTATTGAGACTTGTCAATTGGCTGTTTGCGGCTGTTGTGACGAGACTGGGGATAACCGTTGGCGGTGCACTATGACGAGGTGGGAGATCTTGTACAATTGACAGTTGTGTAAAAGAGGGAACAGCAGGCCAGCGGCGGTAGAGCGTTTCAACAGCTGTGTCGAAGTATGCACCTATTTGTCAGCTTTCACCTCACATTCTTGTTGATTTACGTACCTGCGAGGAACTGGTAGTATGTCGCCTGCTCCACGTATGGCCTGAACCTCATTTCCATACGCTTGATACCCAGCCTTGGCTCTTCAAACATCTCCACTAGGTGTTCAGGCGAGAAGTTTGTCCCAACATTTAGCATCAAAACTCGCAAATCGGGCAAGCAGCGAAGAACACTGATATCAGCTGCAGTCTGGGACACATGAGCTGACTCACTTGTTCAAAATATCAGCATCCCCTTTCCAAGTTTCCTGCTATGTCAGCTATCATACCTTTCCCAGAGTAGAAGACGCACCATGCTAAATGTCCTCGTAGCTTCCGGTCCACCATCTTTCCCTTTCCCCCGCATCTCCCTCATCTTATGCCACATCGGGACCATCTGGCCTCTACTCCGAGCTACTACATGTCTCCACAAGTGTGTTCTCGAGATCGGATGATCGGGAAAGACTCTTGATAAAGCTAATGCTGTGGATTGGAGGTCTTCAGGATTGACCTGTTGAAGCAGATGATCGAATAGCTCTGGCGGTAGGCGCAGGATAGGTGGGATTGTGGTCGATTCATTGCTTTGGCCTCTGGCTTCGGCGTGATTTGATGAAGGATGTTTTGCGGTCATGGTATGACAAGAAGAAGTTGCAGGATAGAATTCGTAGCACATTTTACCGGGATTCAAGGTGGCAATTGCGGGACACTTAACGCCAAATGCTGCTTATCGATGATGCATGGTATTTTGCTATGGAATGAGGGAACTGCTCTGCAGTGCCGGACAAACTAGACCTGACCTCTATGCATGAAATCGTGTGCTCAAAATCGATGTTCCAGAACAACGGGTAAGAGTACGTCATCAAGCATCAACAGATCTCACCCGCCTCCGCCATCACTTCTCTCTATCTGATTGCTCCTTTAATACACACACATCCCTATCTAACCAACCTGGGAAATCCCGGTCACATCGGTGTCAGTAGCAGGTGATTCCTCGTCGTCTCTCGACAGGTCTCTACTCGCTTCTCGTACAACATCAATCACCTTATCATGCCTACAGAATCCGTGATACCTCCACCGACTCCGCCTTCTCAATCGCCCGACATCAATTTCAACTTCCCACCGACCAATCCTGGGGTTCTCAAATGTTCATTATGCGGAGTCAGTAGTCTTGCATCTTCATCAGCATACCCACTACACGGCCATGAGGGTATAGTATCAACAAACGATCCGATTGAGCGTTTATGTGGTGGATGTGTAAGGGCACAGGACATAAGACAGAGAATGGAAGAAGCAGTATCGGAAGAAGGGGATTTACTGGCTCTTGGACTTGGACTGAGGGGAGTGAGAGTCAACGATGGGAGTTCTGGATCTTCGCCCATACCTGAAGCCGGTGAACGCTCGCCGGTGGAGGGATCCGAGGAGGAGCCTTCGAAACCTATGACCGTCCCGACCGAAACGGACCGAATCTCTCCACATGGTAAGGCGCCTGATGCCCCAATCGAACCACCGCAGGTCTGGCGCCATTCCCCGCCTCCGACTGGCGCATCGAATTATCCAACGGATACGAAGCCAGACGATTCCGTTCCTATCCGTATACTCGAAGTCTGTAAATCCAGGATAAACAGTAAAGGCAAAGGAGCCCTACACCCGGGCGCGACATTCAAGGGCACTCAGACCAGTGGGAGAAGCGCCTATGAAGTTGAAGTCAAGATAGCTGTACGTCCATTCCTCCCGGTGATTGCATCTTTGGCTGACAAGTAGGATGTGAACCTGGCAGAATCAACCGTTTCGGGCTACCTATCAATTCAGCATCTCACCGACGCCCACCCAAACTTGACCACATTCTTCACCGGCGAGATCATAGGCCCAGAGTACGGTTTTATCACCGGTTCCCGATTCGGTGCGAGCGAGAATGACGACATGAGGCATTGGGGGAGATTTGAGCAATTCCGCCGTCCAGCCACGAGGGGCGATATGGTACGACCTGAATTGTTCTTTCGAGATCCACAACCGGATAGGAGTAGAGGCGAGACGAGGCCGAAGGATAGGGACTTCATGTTCTTGCGTATCAAAGAGAGGTTTCTCGTGCCAGATCATCGAGTCAGGGATATCTCCGGAGCGAGCTTTGCTGGTACGTCACTTACAAGCCCAAGGAGTGACATCTGACAACTAGGATTCTATTATGCGATGATTGATTTCTCACCGGGATTGCGCCGTGACGAGGAACCGGAACTACCATTACTATCGCCAACGCTGAATAGGCCGACGCCAATCTCGCCCTCAGCAAGAACGCGAGTAGGGTCAGAATCTGAAGATCCATCATTTCCAAGTATGAACCCCCTGGGCGACCCGACTCCAGCAGCACCCCTAGGCCGGCGCAGAGTATCTTCTGGCGGAGGATACCAGAGCCCATCGTATCGTCGACCCGGCGACACCAGATCAGGACAGGCTAGGCATGCTAAGTCACCTGGTGCGCGGGATATGTCGCCATCTATGGGCGAAGCCACAATCAGAGGAGTGAGTACACAGCGTCTCGCAATCGGTCTGAACGAAAAGCTGACATGAACAGTACTACTTTCATTCACTCAATCAGGAACCTTTCCAGGAATTGTTTTTGAGCCATGTACCGACCCGTAGTGTATCTACTTTTGAAATGAGATAGAGAAAGCCAGAGATGTAGGGAATAGGAGGTTGTAATGAGGTCCATATCTTGTCTTTATGAGGAATGTTGTATAGGAATTAGAGAAATATAGGAAATGTACAGCATATAACGGAATCAACGCGATTCATGACTCAATGATCAAGTCGCGTCCATGTTCATGTTTCTGTTCATTTACACTTTCCTCATCGTCCTACCAGAAGTGAACAATGGCTACCTTTGGAGCAAAGCCAGTGACGCATGCGATAGACCCAAAGCTACAGCCATGGGTTGAGAAATAGTCAGTCAGCTAGCGGAGCCCTGGCGGCGAAGAAAAGCTGACATCCCAGTCGACCCAAAACGATCGACGAGGTCTCGTCACAGGAGAATACGGTTGATGTGCTACGTAAAGCCCTCGTTTCTACCAATGTGAGCTTATCGGAATAGTCTCTTGCCGCAGAAGCTGACAACGCAGCTCCCGCATATGTTGTTCTATGGTCCACCTGGAACAGGGAAGACCAGTACAATTCTCGCCCTCGCACGTCAGCTTTATGGGTAAGTTGATTCCGGCTCAAGCCCATCAATGGAGAGAGCGAAGCTGACAATATAGGCCCGATCTCTTCAGAGCCAGAGTGTTGGAGCTCAACGCATCAGACGAGCGAGGTATCTCAGTAGTCAGGGAGAAGATCAAGACATTCGCTCGAGAGACTCCAAGACACGCTGGTATCTCTTCGTATGTTTCCCTTCTCCATCACAATGTCAGAGCTGATGATAGTGATGGCAAAGAATACCCATGCCCACCATACAAGCTTATCATCCTCGATGAAGCCGATTCAATGACTCAAGATGCTCAATCCGCATTGCGACGAATCATGGAGACCTACTCGAGGATCACGCGATTTTGTCTAGTCTGTAACTATGTTACCAGGTCAGCTTCTTCCATTTCCCATGTGTACGGTCAGCTGAAGGTCAGAATCATTGAGCCATTGGCTTCTCGTTGTTCGAAATTCCGATTCAGGCCGTTAGCGCAGGGGAGTAGTGAAGCTCGAATACAGATGATTGCAAATGCAGAGGGAGTGCAGGCGGATGAAGGGGTGAGCTTTCTTTCGCCCGTTTCGCCCGTTTTCAAGTGACAAGCTGACCTCGCAGGTGCTTCAGCTGATTCTGGAATTGGCAAATGGTGATTTGAGAAAGGCTATCACATACCTGCAAACGGCGCAGAGATTACATGGAGCCACAAATCCGCCGACGCCCATAACGACATTATCCAGTAAGCTTCTATACGCCTCAGTCGCGCAAAGCTAACTTGTCAGTCCACGAGATTTCAGGAGTCGTCCCGGGAGAAACGATATCCAATCTCATCGGGGTCGTAGGGATTGATGAGAATGGGCTTAATCCGTCTTTGGCAAAGGGTGGATTCGAATCTGTTAGAAAGGCAGTCAAGACTGTGGGGAGAGAAGGGTGGAGTGCAGGACAGATACTTGAACAGGTGAGTCTTGCTTTCTCCCATATGAGCTCCGTTCCTGATCTTTTCCCATTCTCTACCACGCACTCCTGGGCAGATTCTCTGCCCTTCCTCCTTCCTCTCCCATCTCTCCCTTTGTCTCTCCCTCCTCTTTTCCCTCCATCTCCCCTCTCCCTCCATCTCCCCTCTCCCTCCATCTCCCCTCTCCCTCCATCTCCCCTCTCCCTCCATCTCCCCTCTCCCTCCATCTCCCCTCCCCCTCATTTCCCCTCCACCCACCCCGTGCCATCCCGTGCTGCAATCCAGTAAGCTGATCGACAGCTACATGATACCCTGATACCCATGGCTACGATACCAGCTATGCCTAAAGCTTACGCTGCGCTGGCCATTGCCGAGTGCGATAAAGCATTATGCGAGGGAGGTGACGAGGAGTTGCAGTTGTTGGAGTGCTGTCTGAGGATCAAGGAGGCCATGACCAGGGCATAAAATGTACAGGGGGCATAAAATGTACAGGTGAGTACCCCTATCAACATCTAGAGAGAGCTGACTAGGGAGATAGAAATGAGAGATACATGCATCTGTATAACAAGGCTTTTATTGTTCGTGGGCGTAAGTATGGCGCGAATATCGGGATCGCTTTTGGTCGAAATCTTCGGAATCCTCCTCGGGCACTTCCAGTGTATGTCTGGAGCCTTCCCCTGGATGTGTAATTAATGAGTCACGCCTGGGAGTCAGCCTATCCAAATGACTTAATTTACCTTAACGATTCGATACTTGCGACGAAAGTGGAGAAGCTATTCGGGGCATTCTCCGTTTTGGTGTCGGCCACCACCTCCTCACATGCGCACCCGGTTTCTCTTTCTCCGATACAGCCTGCGGGCCTGGAAGATCAGGAGCAGGGTGCACGTTGTATCCAGATGGTGAGATTTTTCTCGGAGCTGACCCCTTCTGACCATTCCTCAATCTCGGCGGACATCGATTGGCGGCTTCTTGATCCCGAGGCAATATCGGGTCGGTGGTAGTGGGCGGTGATGGCGGATGATTGAGCAAAGATGTAAACAGCCGATTGGGCTTTGGATTGGGAACGGAACCGTCGACCGGATTGAAGGGAGGTGGTGAAGTAGGTTTAAGGTGTTGAGAAGCTGGGTTGAGTGGAGAAGGGATCCGAGGATTCGTGTAAGAAGGCGAAGATGCTGGGCGAGGTAATTGGGGTCGAAGGGGAGCAGAGGCGAAAAGATGGGCGAATCTTGGTTTTGGTGATGGGACGGAGCCAAGCGGAGATATCGGTCTTTCATTTTCATTCGCAGGTGGTTCTGGGTGCAGGCTCAGTGGGTCGACATCCAGGTCACTTGGCTTCGTACCCGATACAGCGCCTACATGGCCAGAACGACTTCGATGGACAATAGGAGAAGGAGGGAGGGTAGTTAAAGAAGAGATTGAAGTGAGTGAATTCCCCATGGACTGGATTTTAGGTCGTGCTTCTCGGTCCATCGAAGCGGTTTAATTTTTGGTTTACGTTAAGCGGGAGAAGCGACAAGAAACACGGACTATTCACAAAGAATGAGAAGCGGGAAGTACGAGCAAAGCGTCATATCGGTAGAATCCAAGTGGATCCTGGTTTAAAGTCCGATAGCGCCTATTGGCAACGGTCCTTTGATACGACGGCCTCAGATGGTGGGTTACATCGTGGACGTCAAAGGATATCTTGGTATGGGACGTTTGGAGGATATACGGCCGATATCCAAAAGGAAGGACGGAGCCTACTGCGGTGAGGGGACAGTGCTTGGCGAATGTGAGTTTATCACGCTAATAAGTGATTCGGGGGAGTCAGCATGAGTGAGAAGCAGAAAAAGAGGAATGAGTACCCCAAAACGAGCATTCGGGATGATCGCCTTTTTGATGTGGACGGCATCACGACTCTTGCATGCTTCGTTGGTGAGTGGACGGAGTTGGACAAAACATATATAAGCTGATCCAATCTGCCGTCTCGTCTCATCAACTCCAACGATTCAAATTCAATCACAACAACCAACTTCACCTCATATACCAGCCACCAACAAATTAAACAAGATGTATAATAACTCTTTCGTAAGTCTACTCCCCCCTTTCCTGATCCATCTATTGCACAACACGTTTTGATCATAGACCCTCGTCAACGCCTGTGACAACGGCGGTAACGGCGGATCATGCAGCTCCTGCGGTCACAGCGGGTAAGTCATATATCCCTCTCTTGTTTCTCATACTCGACTGATAAAAAGATGTTCTTGCAGCTGTTAGATAACCACCCCAACAGCCGAATCGGTATCGGTCCGGCTGTTAACATTTGTTCCCCCTTCTCACCACCTCATCTCAAATTTTGCTAGTTGGCGATTCCGCTATTTTGAAGGATGTATCTAGAGGATTAGTTTTATGCATCATTAACCGTTGTCATGTCCGTTCCGGATTATGTCCTTTTATCGGAGCCCAGGTTGACTCGCTACCACTGATCGGCTCCGCTCATTATAACACTGCGATGAAAGCGGACACAGCACAATAGTTCCATCTCTGCCCTCTCGGGAGGCTGAAAGGCTGGAAACCAAGGCTCGCTTCGAGCTGTCATCGGACACGCCTGATTCACAGGACAAGGGGATCGCGAGGACTGAGCGGTCCAGAAAGGTCGAGGCAATAGCACCTCAGCCTCGAGGCGGATAACCTCCAACCGGGGCAATTCTGTCGGCCTATCTTCCGAACTTAGCTCGAAACGCTTCGAGGTCCTTCTTTGGTGTCTCCCAACCAGATACACAAACACAGTCCGCAGTCAACTTTATATTAGTCGGCTGGATACGAAGCCTTTTTGAGGTCTTTCCCACACTTGCTTCTTTAGTTCTTGCTTCTGATGTTACGCCAAGTGAACCTAAGTTAGTCGGTGCCGTCAGAGTAGGGGATTGAAAGGTATATATACCCTCTCATGTACTCCTTCTCTTTCAAATCAATACCCACCATTCACAACTCACATAATAACTTTCTACCTCAACTTCAACTTCCAATTCGAATCAAATCAAATCAATAACGATGTCTTCCGCTACCATGGTATGTGTCTTTCTGCTCGAGGTCGACGATTGCTGATCTATAGACCCTCGTAAATGAATGCAACAATGGCGGTGCCGGCGGTTCTTGTTCCAGCTGTGGAGCTAGCGGGTAAGTCTTCCTCCTCGTTCTTCTACACTCCTTGAATTGGGCGATACTGACGTTATAGATGCTCTTGTGGTTCCGGATGCCAGTGCTGAATAGCAACACACCACCCTTAAGTCGATATGGAGTGCTGTGATTGGTCTTAGTTAGATTGAGCGAGTAGGAGTGGGGATTATATGAGTCTTTGAAGATGTATTGTTTATCGTTATACCAAACATCCATCTGCATGTCTCTGAGGTCGATGGACTATCATGCTTCTTTTGACGTACGATCCGATCTGAGCAGTATGGAAGACATCGGTCGCGGAGCGTTCTACCATTAGCCTGATACCGAGAAAGCCACTAACCTTCAATTCCAGTACCCATGTCAAGCCACCTTTCCCCATCGACTTGAGCTTGAAGACAACACCGTCTGATCATCAGCTCGACCACTGGTCATATTCAGAGTGACGTACGTGGTAGTCTAGAGGGCTCTTTCATGCGCAAGAGGACTTCAAACAAGGGAAAAGCATTCAAGGCATTCGTCATCACCTCCAGCACCTTATCCATTGACCGCATCCCTAGGCGGATCTGATATTCAGCTACTGCTTGACACAGGGAAATGTCTAGCTCACCGAAGCGAATAATGCCGCATAGGTCACAACAGTCGGGAGAAGAAAGGCGGATACTGTAAATAACAGCGTTCCGAGGAAAAGCTGATCGACGTCATAAGCGTAAGAATCGGTTCGCTGTCGCAGGACATTCCACTTCTTGCCTATTGTTAGCACGTAAGCAGATTGATCACGACGCACCTCTGAAGAGATTCCATAATCCACCCAGACTACTCAGTTGCCATCTCACAAGTAATGAGGTGACTTCGTGGCAGATGCGCAGGTGAAGGGTGAGAAGCGCCATCGCGTCTCTCACGATGGACAGGAAGAGGGTCAGACCGCCGGATCCACTCAGTGATATGTAATGGAGCGATGCCGACAGGTGCGCTATTAGAATCGGCTGAATCATAGCTGGTCATCAGCACCTATAATCCGATGAGCTACATGGACTCACCTCCCCACCATTCGACGATGGTAGTGAATGCGACCCGGAAGAATCGACTCAGTGGAGTATTCAGCTTCAACCCGACAGGCCAATCATCCAGCCATTCCAACGCTGAGACGACCCAGTCAACAGTATAAAGCTATATATCAGCCTCTCATAGAGTATAAAAGGGGATCAGACCTACTTGGAATATATTTGGGATGGTCCCAGACAGAAGAGGCCCATACTGGCTGAGCAGCTCTGATGCGCAGTAACCTAATACTAGATCATTCTACTCATCAGCCCAACCCTCGCAGGCACAACTCACCAAAATGAGCCAGACAGTATTCCAGAACTTCATGTATCTCTGACTCCTCACATGGAGAGGTACAGACGGCCTGTGCAGAGTTTGACGGAAATTTGCGGGATCCTCTAAGATTTGCCGAAAACGCAGATTGAGCTGGTGAGCTGATTATCAGCTTGTGTGGCAGATCTAGGAGCAGAGCACTTACCTGTTGAGCTCAAGTCCAGGATCGAATGGTCCCTTGTAAACGGAAGAGGGAGGTGTGATAGCCACAACGCCAGTCGAAGGGAGTAAGCCAACGGGACGAAGACCAGAGCGAGATACGAGATTACACCCGGGTCGTTGAAATGTACTGCGCTTTTCGAGTCACCATTCCTTCCCGAAGCCAATTCCCTCTGAAGACGGCGTACATCATTCAGCTGGGTGATATCAGCTGCGCTACAGATTCCCTCAAATAGAGACTCACCAATGGTAATACAGAATCTAGACCAGCTGCTGACTCCCTCCTTGACCCAAGACCGTAGCCATCCTGTCCACCCAGAGTTGACTTTACACTTTCGTTGTCTGAATGTTCGGTGGTCAGATACCTCAGCCGCCGAGGATCTGGTGGATCGAATAGGATGATCTGCGCAGAAGAGCTGAATTTTAGTACGACTTGAATTGAGCTCGATAGACTTACGACGAATTCACCGGTAGACCCCTTTCCAGCATCACCTCAAAGCCCTGCCTAATCGAGACAGGTCGGTCCGTCTTTCCTGCGGATCCTACAACCGTCAGGTTGGGATACTGATATGCCCGGTCGTCCATCTAACATCAGCCTCATTCCCGGCCTTCGTACTCACCCATTGCTCGACTATCGCGACCACGACCACAACGTCGCCCACCCTCAGACCCAGAACTAGCCCATGGGCCCTCCGTATCCCAGCTTTGGGCCAGAAGACGCTGGTTGGTGACATGCTGAAGCAAGGTAGAATTGATGCCTGACCGTCCGGCTGGATTGCCGGTAAAATCCGAATTCTGAATTATGGATTTGGCTTATCAGATTACGAGCCCTATCTTCTGTTTGAACATATACACTCGGCGATTGACTTGTTAGGGCCTACATCAGCCTGAATACCCAGCGCCTTCTCTTCATAATTCTGCTAAAGACTTAAAGGAGATCGTCATATACATCGGCAACTTCAAGATGCGCTACAAATCCGATGTGGTCGAGTATCAACTTTCAAACATCTCCCTCCTTCAATCCATGTACCCCGAGGCGTCCGAGCTCGAGGTATCCCCTCACTGTCTATCCGATTATATGACCCTCGAGGCATACCCATTATCATCAGTATCTTCCAACCAAATCGAGCTACTCCACACCACATCAATCGATCAGGGCGAGCTGGGCTTGATTATCACTTTACCACTAGAGAGATCGAGGGTAGAAATGAATATGCGACAACCATCTTGGCTTACTCGAGTAGATTGGGAACAAGTGAGAGAACTACCTCCTTCGGTGGAGGGTGAATTGGTCGTGGAATATCTCTTGGAGACGATGGATCTGATTCGACGTCGCGTGAGCGAGTTACCGAAATATCAAGCTGTTGTGGTGGACACGAAACCGGATCTCACGACGACACAAAAACCAAAGAGCTGTCTACAAAGGGTCTGGTTCTGGTTCCCATCATTATCATCCAAGGAGAAACGTAGAGATCTGATCGATTTCGCCGAGGAACACCTATTGACGGGATTCCTGCTAGCTGGTTAGTCGTTTCTTACTCATACTTGCCGGTACTGACACCAGGCAAACCCGGATTGTTGTGTGTAGAGGGCTGTGGGCAGGAAGTGGATCGATACATGTCACGTATAAAGTCGGAGAGTTGGTCTGATATTCCCCCTTTTCAGAAAAAGGTAATCATATCCAGCCAGATCTCTGTCGTCATCTCGCTGATGACCAGGTGACGGAACGACTGAGAAGACCACTAGAGCAGGACCAAAGGAAATTCAAGACGATAATAGACATCACAGATCAGATCCCGAAATACGGGCAATACAATCATAGAGGCGAGATGGGCGAGGTTAAACGATTGATGGAGTTATGGGGAGTCGGCGAGGATTTCTCTGCGGTAGTGATGAACACCTCGTAGTCGGTGGAACAGACATATGCATGACAAACGGATCAGTAGCACGCTAGTGCCATGCCAATGCATGCCTAAGATTGCATGCAGGTGTACGAAATGACAGAAAGTAGGCCTTGAAAGATCCAATCCTAGGCAATCTGTGCCGAAGGTGATGGGCATCTTCAAGATGCTTTCATAACCCAGCATATTCCTGGATCTCCCCTGGACATAACTCTCCCTCTCCCCTAAAACCTCCTTCCAGAATGAGGCGGTGGTGGCCCTCGAGCAGGACCAGGTGCGCTCCTTATATTTCGAGGATCCCTTGGATCCCTAGGATCATAACTATTAGGTGGGGGACGATTCATCGGAGGTTGACCGTTTGGCTGAGGACGAGGAGGAGGACCGCGTGAATCTTGACGGAATGCTCCAGGTGGTGGACCTTGAGTCTGAGCTGGTGATCGCATTGATGAGGCTGGTCCTCCTTGACGATATGCTGCAGCTAGATTGCCTGCTAGTGCGGGACCGCGAGCTGGGGCTGTGGAAGCGATACCGGGACCTATCGAGCGGCTACTGGATGTTGCGCCTGGTCTTGAAAGTGGAGCAGCGATGGGTCTTGATGAAGCTGGTCCGGCGGATGTAGAGGCGGGTGGCATGTTGGCAGCTGCTTTCTTTTCGGCTGCTTGTAGGATCTGGTCACTGGAATGTCAGTTTCGTATGAGAGGAGTGATGGGTGGACTTACTCGAGTAGGTTCAAGCATGCGCAGCATACGACCCATTCGACACAATCCTCATTTCCTGTTCCTAATGTTTGCCAGACTTGCTTCTCATCGTCTGTCCTTCCTGTAATGGTGATCCTTGTTCCACCTCCCTTCTCCACTGGGTTCTTTGCAATCTTTCCAAACTACCATCAGCACCGATCTCACCTTGACACGCCTTTGACTCACCTCTACACGCCTCGGAGGGATCTGATGTCCAGCGTACTTAAAGTAAAACATCGTCCAGAAATCGGCGTTGGGATTGGGCTTTGAAATCTGGTACAGCGGCGTATCATCCTGATTCACAATCTTATAGATCGGACTCATGACTCCAGTATTCTCAATCGTCCAGCGTAGATCCCTACTAGCTTCACAGCGTACGACATTGGCTTTTCCTTGATTTGTTTTAAGATTAGGGGTGGATGCGGATGAGTTTGGGTTGGGCTTGTCGGGGGGGAAAAGCTTGGCGACGCATAGATCACCTTGGGGTGAAGGGGTGAGGAGGTAGTTTACACGGTTCTATATCGTCAGTGGATGGTCACGATGTAAGCTATGATCTCACTTCTTCCGTATGTCTGTTGATCAGTCGATTGCCTTTGTTTACGGTAAAGGAGATAGGTGCTTACAGGTATGTATATAAGATTTGATTTGGCTGTCCTGTCCAAGTTAGCATGAACCTAGACTACGGTAAGATATGACTCACCATGAGGAGTGACGATCAGCGTCGGTAGATGATTTGGCATAGGCGCATGATGAGGGGATGTAAAGCTGTTTGTTTGTGAGCTCGGTCCAACGACGAGATAAGCGAGGGTAGAAGATGACTTACACCGTATATATAGCTGCATTGTTGGACATGTCGGCAAGATCAAAGAGTGTAGTAGGGTGAGGGCGAGGGTGATTATAAGGGTGTATAGATATCGATAGGGATGTATTAAGTTGCAAGTACAGAAGAGAGAAAGAGAGACGTATTAGCATCCATTCCGTAGTCAGGGGCTTGTAGAAAGTGTATGTTACTCACCGGACATGATGTAAAGCTGTTTAATTCTCCTATATCCTACTCCTCACTACTCTCTGGGCTATCCTTCGTGGTCCTAGTAGTCGTAGTTTGGCAGTCACTTCTTTGCTCAATAGTCCTATTCCCTAGTATAGTACGCGCTTGGACACCCTCCTTTGCGAATCTTTCCCCGTGTCTTGTTTGTTTCGATAAAGGGGCAAACAAGGGGTCCCAAGTATACAGATGCACAGACCGCGTCGTGTTCGTGTTCGTGTTCGTGTTGATGGTTGAATGTAATATCGCCGCTGGCTTGAACATCAACTGCGGGAATGATAATGATTGACCAAGACTGGAAACTGGAATGTCTCGGAAAAGACAAAACAAGGGATCCGGTGCTAATGAGCCAATATTGCCAAGCCACTCGATCTACTCTACGCCTTTTTCCGGCAACTGACTGAATACTGGTATCGTTATTATTATTGGTATCTAACGCGTCGCGTATTCTCGCTAAAAGCACTAGCTATATAGGTCGCGTAGTCCTGATATAAATAATGATGGTGGTGTGAGGGCTTCTTATATACTAGAAACCTCACTGCATCATGACTTGAATCTGAAAGGGAAAGGGCTCATAATCCAGACCACCAAGGGAGGAGGCGGTGGTGGCGTTCGATGACTTATCTCCACTTATTATACCCCTTATGACATTCAAATTACACGGGATCAGTAGCCTGGGCTCTTCACTAATGCACATGAAGTATATCTGGTATCGACATACGAAATAAACTTCGACCTGCATATTACACTTCTCATTGTTCCTCGGAAAGGCATCCATGTTTGCTCAGTTTGAGGTAGATCGATTACACATCAAAGTAAGAAACAAAGTATGCAATTCAATGCAAATACATACATATCTATGACCGAGCCTCATCAGCAGCATCCTGCCAAGAACCCGAACTACCACTATGTGAATCATGGGCTTCCACCCTCGCAGAAGACCCAGCCTCGCGTTCAGGCTGATCATTATCCTCATACCCCGCTTGTCGCTTTACATCCCCACCCCCATCCTCGCCCTCATCCTCTAGGAAATCATCATGATACTTCAAAGACGTACTCTCATTGACCCTCCTATCATCATCATCGTCATCATCACTCTCATCGCTTGGGCCATCTCCAAACGCATCGTAGAGGTCTTTGCTTCCTGCTGCACCGCCTCCACCACCACCTCCAAGTTTCCTCCTTCCTCTCTCGAGCAGACCCATGGGGACATCCTCTGCAACAGGGGCGTAGTCTCCCCTTGCGCCTTCTCCATTATTGGCCAAGCCGAATAGATTTCTACTCTTCCTCCTGGACCGAAGCAGGAAAAAGACGCCAGCGCCGATACCTGCCAACATGATGATACCTCCAGCACCAGCTAACCAGCTCGAGCTCGATGCCAAATCGGTGACGCCGCCCAGGAAACCAGGTTCGCCGAGTTCGTCGGATGATCCAGTGGTAGCGGTAGGATCGACAGCATCGGCGGCTGTCGTAGTCGCTAAGCCGGGGAGGTGGGCTTCTCCAGGAGCCGAGGCGTGATCGTCAGGAAGATGATCGGTAGGCTTGGGTTTCTGGTTGATGACGGTAGTAGGGTCTGATCCCGTTTGTTCCTCATCGGGTTGACCCTCCTCTGCCGGAGCCCAGGGTGTCGTGATGGACGCATCGATAGCTTCACCCCATAATTGTAATGACCAAGCGACGAAGCGACCAATCTTGTCTGGGTTGGCTGCGTCTTTGACCGTGATGGTCCAAGTTCCAACTGGATTCTCATCCCTGATCATCAGCATCGACTAAGTTGATTTTAGGAAGTACGCACCAATGCTTGACACTCATAAACTTCCAACCCGCAAATCCGGTAGTAGCCTCGTCGAATCGCCTCTGTCGAGCGAGAACACTAAGCTGTCCACTTGGACTGAGCAATTCAACCTCGACATCACCTCGTCGCTGATGATTGATCCACACTCGCGCAGTGACATGTTCGAGTCGTTCGACATTGGCTTCATCCAGCATCTCCTGTGTGACTTCATATGTAGACTTGATCCCGTCGGATGTAATGTATGTACCAGTGCCAGTGACGATGGGGTCGTTTGATTGCTCGACATCACCTCCGTCTTGACGCTTGATGGTATCCGGGTTCTCTGTAGTGGGTCGTGATAATCGAGGGATATCGTCGGTGGGAAGGTATACTGCAGGAGAGTCGAACCATGCTTGAGGCTTGACTAGTGGCCATGTCCTTGCTAGCTCAACAAATCGTCCAGCATCAATCTTTCCGTAACCATCTACACTGTCAGCTGTGCTCAACTATGGAGAGGGAGCTGTACATTTATAGCTGTATTGCCTGCCAGCGGAAGTCGTAGTCCAATCCGGATCGTCCGGACTGAAAGGTACAGAAGTGAGAACAGCGATATGCTGCATATCACGCCATGTCAGTTCCGGCCTAATGTCAGCTTCGACCAAAATCTAGTGACTTACCTGACTTGGAGTGCGAGTGCAAAGACACCAACCGCCAATGGTGCGGCTGCGGAAGTACCTCCATGCGTGTGAGCGCACTTGTCCTTTCCGACATCCGTTGTATGCTATTCCGTCAGCTGGGATGACTTCGGAAATGAACAGATTAGCTTACAATATGATCACCACTTCCCGAACTTGGAGCTACCATCATCATGGCAGAACATAATTCCGAGTAATAAGGATGTAGCCCTTTCCTATCCACCGCACCGATCGTAATTGAAAAGATGGAATTGGTGTATCCATCAAAATTACATTGATCGTCCACTCCACCACCATTTCCAGCAGCAAAAACAAAGATTGATCCCTTTCCATCCCTTCCTTTCGCAATACCATTAACCATCGCCTTGAGGATTACACCTTCTGGAGCTTCCATGGATTTACCATCATCAGGTGGGCCCCATGAACATGAATAGATATCGTTCAATTGGTAGGCGTAGTTAAGAGCTGCTGCTTCGTCTGCATCTGAGATGGGGGCGGATAGGATTCGGATACCGGCGACTTTGGCATTGTATGCGACTCCGACTCCACAGACGTCGTTGGGTACAGCCGCGATTTCACCAGCACATCGGGTACCGTGTTGGTCGTCAGAAAGGCGTGGTTTGGGGAGATCCGTGTGGTCGTTAAAGTCGTACGAACCTTCTGCATACTGATATTAGACAATTCTTCCCGAAAGTGGTGACTCACAAAGTTCTCGGCCAAATCATCACTCTCCATATCCAGCCCATCATCAATAATCCCAACGTGTACTCCTTTCCCAGTGACTCCCTGACTCCATAGGCCAGTGACATTGAGCTCCATGTCCGTCACCTCCTGGTTGATCAGGTGCCATTGCTGGTTGAGCATAGGATCCATCAATCCAATCTCAGTCTGAGCGAACAAGAACTCGGTATCGTCTCTTGGGAATAATCGGTCCGGCGACGCTAGAGGATGAGGAGCTCGTTTGGATCTCTGCTTGAGAGTATGTGGCGTGAGGGACCGTAAATGCTTGGAATCTCCCAAGGACCGCTTCGTATCCTGCCTCAACTCTGTCCATCTCCTAACCACAGGATCAGCCTGTTGCAACAGACTGCGCGTATACAGTTCGTGATCGTGTGTCGTTCCAGCAGTTCGGACGATCCAATGCCCTTCCAATTCTCCGAGTGGTTCAACCAGTTCAGCTCCTAGTCGCTGAGCTACCTCGGCGGCATTGTCCAAAGTTAACGTGGGGGCGAGTTCGAGAGTGTAGTAGGCGTGTGTATCGTATGTCCGTGGTTGGGGGCGTTTTGGAAGTGTGGCTTGCACTTGTGGTGCAGCAAGTAGCAAGATAGTGATCAGTGTAGAGGACAGCATAGTGCCGAGCCTCGAGATATGTATACAGTAGAGTAGACTGGGTACTACTAGGCTAGAGTCAAGCGGTACTACTGGAAATTTGGTTCCGCTACGCGTCGTCGTGTCGAGTAACGTTTACAGTGATGATCCATGATGATATCTGGCAATTGTACCGATGCTACCAAGATGACAAGCACTCGTGAGGTAGAGCTCAAAGCTCTTCTGGACCGCTTCACCGCTTCCAAACCATCAGCGTCAGCTCCATCTTCGAAAGAGATCAAATTACTGGCGGAATCGCTCGTACCCGGTCAACCTCGCGCCGAGCATGCTCTAGCCTATTTGAGCTTATCAAAGATCATAAGCTCCCAAGCTCAATCCGGAACCTCATCGAAAGATTTACAAGTCAGTGGTGCCGAATATGTCACGGAAGTCTTTGGAAGCTCTACGACCGACCTCGACCCATTGGCCTTTATCCCATTTACAGCTTTGGTCGCTTCACTCTTTCCGCTCGATCCTCAATCCGCCCAAATGCTTTTGACGCATCAGATCTCCGTCTCTACCAATAAGGATCTGGTTGATGATCCACTGGCTGTTTTATTGGAGGCGGCCGAGCTGCCATCGGCTCTACAACTGGTACTGGCCGACATGCTTGCTCAGGCGGCAGGGACGAAAGTCGGACGAGAGGTTATACAATCACGAGCAGAGGATTGGTTGAGAGGAGCCTTGGAACTCAAAAACGACCCGGAGCTGACGGCTGTCTGTGCCGTGGCGCTGAGTAAGCTCAATGAGGAGGTGGTCCCCGGACAAGAGGGACAGCAGGATATGGACATTATGGGCATGTGCGATAAAATGATGGACGCTGTCAGAGGGAGTCAAGTTCCAACGACAGCAACTCGATCGTCACTGGAAGGACTGGCCGTCATATCATCGCGTCCTGCTATACGCCAACGACTGGCGGACGATTCTGCCTTTCTCAAGTCACTCGTAAACCTCTCGCCAATACCGAGACAAAAAGGAGGTTCTCTACCCATCACACCTCGAGCTAGCATCGACCTCGATCTCGAAGCCGAACCTGCCGATACCGCCCTTTGCTACGGTATCACCACGATCCTTGTGAATATCACCAGCCTGAAGGCGATACTCTCGGCTGAAGATGAGCAAGCGGCCAAGCTCAGAGCAATGGCGCTATCTGGCAAGCGGGATACCAGTCACGTCGCACAGGATGACCCACTCGAGTCGGACGAAGCTGTACGCGAAAGAGTGACGCGCGTGATCAGGGCTGGAGGAATTAAAGCCCTTACTGGACTAGTGAGGGCCGATAGTCAAGTTGTGAAAGCTGGCCTGGGCAAACTATGCCTCAACCTTGTCGAGGATCAGGGGAATAGGATGGAGTTTATTCGGGATGGTGGATTTAAAGCGCTTTCCACCGTTATTCGAGATCTTTTACCGACATCCGAAAAAGCGCAACCAGCAACATCCAACGAAGTAAAGATCGTGGCATTACTACCTTCAGCCCAAGCTCTGGCTAAGCTAGTCATTACAACCCCTCCTCACCTCTTATTCCCACCGCCAGTATCTACCACATCTCTCAATGCCCTCACACCGCTTTACCATCTCCTCTGCGACTCGTCTTCGTCGTTACTTCAACGCTTCGAAGCCCTCATGGCACTCACCAACATTGCCACCATCGAACCTTCAATCGCTACACGGCTGGTACAGGCCACATATACCCCAATCGAAAGAGAAGGCGATACAATGTGGCGTGCAACCGGTCGAGAAGTCAGAATACGTATTTTCAATCGTATAGAAGAATGTCTTACCAACGACAATACACTTGTCAGGAGGGCTGCTACCGAATTGATCTGCAATTTGATGTCTTGCGAGGCTGGATATCTGGAATACACCGCTACGACAAACGCCCGTACAGCTTCGAGAATACGCTTAATGCTCATTTTGACCGGTTCCGATGATTTAGCTACTCGCTTAGCAGCAGGTGGTACTATTGCAACCATCACCGAATCGCCTGAAGCATGTGCGACCTTGTTGAAGGAAAAGGAACGATCGGCCTGGTCTAGAGTGATTTCGTATATGGAGTATCAAGATGAGGAGGAAGATGAAGATGGGAACGTCATACCTGTCATATCATCGCTACCGCCAGATGAGGCGTCGATTTATCGAGCCGCGATCATCTTGTTCAACCTTCTCACTTATGTGACGGGTCTTGAGGAGGTGTCGAAGAAGGAGGAATTGGAGAGGGTTAAAGAAGCTGGTGTTCAAGATGCGTTGATGCGTGTTTTGCGATCAAAAGTGGGTCATGAGACCTTAGAGCCAGTTCTTGAATGCTTGAAACTCCTCAAGCGAGAGATTAACTAGATTCATTGCATATACATAATGTACTATTACCATGCATAGACCATAGAGACAATAGCATCTGAGCACTCATGATGGAGAAGGTGGTTGATGCGCCACATTGGGTAATTCCCGAATTTCCAGGGTGGCGGGATCCCCTTGGTGACTCTGTTGTCTTAATCATCCTTGTAATACACCTATATATCCCTAATCAAAGATGGCAGCTTTAGCTCGAGCGCTCCCAGCGCCCATCTATACTTCAACAGAGGAAGTCATCGAGGCTCCTCTACCAGCCGCGCCTACACCTTCCAATATCCCTAAATACGGTTCGCGAAAGGGTTGGAAACCAAAGACTGCTATCGACTTTAATGGTGGAGGAGCTTATCCGGAATGCCATGTCGCTCAATATCCACTTGATATGGGAAGGAAGAAGCCTGCTGGAGCTGGATCGACTTTGGCTTTGCAGGTTGATCAGGATGGAACTGTTAGATATGATGCTATTGCTCAGTACGGACGAGCACACGGTTCAAAGGTCCAGTCTAGTTTCAAAGGTAAGCTTCGTATAGCTAGACATCGGTTAGCGCTGATGATAGATCTGGTACCACTCGCCAACCGTGCAGACATGTCAAAGAAGGATTTAGAGATGGAAAGACCGGATGAAGAAGCAGTCATGTCTACTGCTGAACGTACGCGACTTGCCCTCGAGAAGATCACCCACGGCAAGATCAAGGCTGCCCAGCCCAAGCACGTACCAAAAGGCAACAACGACGCGTCATACATCCGTTACACACCAGCCAACAACGGAGGAGACGAAGGAAAACAGAGGATTATCAAAATGACGGAAGTTCAGGAAGATCCGCTGGAACCACCTAAATTCAAGCACAAGAAGATCCCTCGAGCACCCGATGAACCACCACCACCTGTCTTGCAGTCTCCTCCTAGAGCTGTTACGGCTCAGGATCAGAAGGACTGGATGATTCCTCCTTGTATCTCGAATTGGAAGAATAACAAGGGTTATACTGTTCCTCTTGATAAGCGTTTAGCTGCAGATGGAAGAGGATTGCAAGATGTGAGTAGCTGCTACGTACGTAATGTCAACCTAGCTAATGGGATAGGTTCATATTAATGACAACTTCGCCAAATTCTCTGAAGCACTATACGTCGCCGACAGACATGCCCGAGATGAAGTCCGAGCTCGTGCACAGATGCAACAGCTTCTCGCCCAAAAGGAGAAGGCTCAGAAGGAGGAGAACTTGCGAATGTTGGCTCAACGAGCAAGGGAGGAGCGAAGTGGTGTCACACCGTCGGCTGGTGGTTCGGCTATTGGAGGATCGAGCAAACCCCCACCCGTCATGGGTCTCGGTGGTTACGGATCCGATAGTGATAGTGATAGCGAGGCCGAGGATAGCGAAGACGAGGCTGCAGTCAGGGAGAGGGAGGAGGTGCGAGCGGAGAAGCGTCGCGAGAGGGAGAAGGAGATGAGGATGAACAACATGGGTACAGAAATGAGGGCCAAGCTGCTGGCAAAGTGAGTCTATCCCCTTACTGATACAATATGCCGCTAACAATGCAGGGAGCAGAACCGAGATATTTCGGAAAAGATTGCACTCGGTCTCGCCAAGCCAACAGCAACGAAGGAAACTTTGCTCGACTCGCGTCTGTTCAATCGAGAATCCCTATCAACTGGACACGGTGCCGACGACTCGTACAACCTTTACGACCGACCTCTGTTCCAAGGCTCCTCGGCCGCCGCCGCCATCTACAAAGCCAAGGGTAACGACCACGGTAACGATGAAGCATATGGAGGTGGAACAGAAGGTGGAATCAGAACAGAGATGGAGAAGGACCGATTCGCCCTCGGAAACGCCACTCGTGGATTCGAAGGTGCCGGGTCTGGAGAAGTCCGCGACGGACCTGTCCAATTCGAAAAGGATGTGGTCATGTCTCTCGATGGTACTTCCGATCCGTTCGGTGTAGAGCAGTTCATGAATGCAGCCAAGAAGGGAGGGAAACGTACAGCCGACGATCTACGGGAGGAATCACGTAAGAAGCAGAGGGATGCGGATGATGAGTAGTCGTGTGGTAATTACTGTTGTGTACATGTTCCCCAGTCTCGGTTCCAGTCATCGTTTTACCTGCATGTACATCATATTCATCCGCTGATCAAGCGGCTGCCGCCATGGATAGTCGTCGGTGCATATAGTCTGGAATCGGTCCATTGCGCCATAGCGGTAATCGGATAAATACCGGGGAAACGGGGAAACATCGGCAAAGGGGTCTGTGATTCTCGGCTCATTTCTGGTGGAACAAGGAGTAAGAGGGGAACAGTATACCCTACCAAGGGGCACCTTTTATTTGCACGCCATCAACTCTGGATCCCTTGGCCCGGGTATCGTGTTTCTCCGAGCAATTCCCCCGGTCCTCTTATATACCTGAACTCCCGCTTTGGAACCCTCATCTCTTCCCCATCTGTACTGCCAAAATGCCTACTACAAACGACCAGTTCGACAAGTCCTTCTTGGATGCCGATATCAACCAGCTCGTCAAGCAATTGACGATGGATGAGAAGGTCTCGCTTCTAGCTGGTTCAGGATGGTGGGAGACTGTCTCTGTTCCTAGGAAGAACATCCCTAGGTGAGTCTCGAGAGAAGGGTTCTTGGGTAAACAGTGCTGATATATAGCGTCAAGGTCACTGATGGACCTAATGGAGCTCGAGGAGGTTCTTTCTACCACATGAGTGAGTCACTGTTGTAGGGCTATGGAATGAGCTGACTGGTAGCCCCCGCTTCAGCTCTCCCCAATGCTACCTGTATTGGAGCTACTTTCTCCAAGTCGCTCACCGAAGATGCCGGTCGATTACTCGCCGAAGAGACCAAGGCCCGAAATGCCGTCTGCCTCTTGGCTCCCACTATCAACATCCAACGATCTCCCCTCGGTGGACGAGCTTTTGAATCCTTCTCCGAAGACCCCACTCTATCCGGTCAGATCGCTGCTGCCTACATCAACGGTCTCCAAGGCGAGGGTATCAGTGCTACCATCAAGCACTTTGTCGGAAACGATCAAGAACACGAACGAATGGGTGAAGATTCCATCATCTCTCAACGAGCTCTCCGAGAAGTTTACCTCCGACCTTTCCAGATCGCCCAGAAACTCAGTAAACCATGGGCATACATGACTTCCTACAACAAGGTCAATGGAACCCACGTCTCGGAACACAAGCAACTTCTCCAGGATATCTTGAGGAAGGAATGGCAACACGATGGACTAGTCATGTCAGATTGGTACGGTACTTATTCCGTCTCTGAATCCATCAATGCTGGTTTGGACCTCGAAATGCCAGGTCCCGCTCGATGGCATGAACCTGGACTTGTCAACCATTTGATCATGGCTCACAAGATCGATCCTCGAACTATCGACCGAAATGCCGGTACGATCCTCAGATGGGCTCAGAAGCTCGCCAAGCTTAATTCTGAGATCGTATACGCCGCGCCATCGGATGAAAAGACACGATACGACGACAAAGAGGCCGATGCCAAGGTCATTCGACGAGTTGGTGCCGAAGGTATCGTTGTACTCAAGAATGAAAACTCGGTTCTTCCCGTTACCGAAAAGAAGGTGGCCGTCATCGGACCAAACGTCAAGGCACGAGTCTTGACTGGTGGTGGATCCGCTCAACTTCGAGCTGCCTGGTCATCGAGCCCATGGGAAGGTCTCGAGTCCAACAAACCATCTGGTGTCGATATCGAGTACAGTCTAGGTTGTGCTGGCGCCAAATTCCTCCCTCAACTCGACGAGAACTTCACCACCTTGGACGGCAAGAAGGGCTTCAACCTATCTCACTACAAGCTGGAGGACGGCAAGCAAGCTTCCGAATCGGGCTACGACGAGGTCTGGGATCAGAGTGACATGTTCTTGGCCGATTTCTTCCCTCCTGGATTCGGAAACGACTGGTTCACCGAACTCAAGTCCGAGTTCACTTCTCCCATCGATGGAGAGTACGAGTTTGGTCTCACTGTTACTGGTCAGGGATGGCTATGGGTTGACGACAAGTTGGTCGTCGATAATTCTAAGGACCAAAAGCGGGGTGAGGCGTACTTTGGTAACGGTACTGAAGAGGTCAAGGGTAGTGTCAAGGTCGAGAAGGGAAAGGTATGTTCTAACACATTTGCAGTCAGCTGACGATCAGAAATACATCGTTCGAGCTCTTCACGATTCCCGAAAGCCAGGTGCAGCCGATGGTGGTCCAATCACTCCCTTCTCAATCAAGGGTATTAGGATCGGTGCTTTCGCAGTCTTTTCTCCCGATCAAGCTATCGAGGATGCCGTCACACTCGCCAAGAAATCCGACAAGGCAGTTATTGTTTGTGGTCTCAACTCGGATTGGGAGTCTGAGGGATACGATAGGCCCAACCTCCTTTTGCCCCTCCGTCAGAACGAGCTCATCACCCGAGTCGCCGAGGCCAACCCCAACACTATTGTCGTTATTCAAGCTGGTTCTGCAGTGTCCATGCCTTGGATCGAAAAGGTCGCTGGTGTCGTATTCGCATGGTACGGAGGTAACGAGACTGGAAACTCAATCGCCGATATCGTTTACGGTAAAGTCAACCCATCTGGTCGATTGCCCATCTCGCTTCCTGTGCGAGAAGAGGATATCGCGGCCAGCTTGAACTACAAATCCGCCCATACCAAAATCCACTACGAAGAAGGTATCTGGGTTGGTTACAAGAACCACAATGCCCGAAAGATCGCCCCACTCTTCCCATTCGGTCACGGTCTATCTTACACTACCTTCGAGTACTCGGATCTCGAGATTACTTCCAAGCCATCCGACAATGCCAAGCCAGATGATTGGAAGCTCAAGGTCGCAGTTACCGTTACCAATACTGGTAAAATCGCTGGATCTCACTCGGTACATTTCTACACCTCACCACCAAAGGAGACGGCAACGAGCTTGAAGCACCCCGAACACGCTCTACAGGCCTTCGACAAGATCTACGATCTAGAGCCAGGAGCCAAAAAGACCGTAGAGGTCACCTTAGACAAGTGTAAGTACCTTCTCTATATCCATAGGGTGTGTGGCTGATGAACAGACGCCATTTCCCATTGGGATGATGTCTACAACACTTTCAGGGTCGAAAATGGGGAATGGAAGGTCAAGGTCGGTACAGACGCCCAGACCTTCTATGGCTCGGAAACATTCGTCGTAGAGCACGATATCGAATGGACCGGTCTATAAGTAAAATGACGTCAGAAGTCATATACGAAGGAAGGAAGGGAAAATGGAAAGAAGAGATTGTATGCATTGATATCTTGATTCAACTTGGAAAGTTGACTGGACTGGAGGTCCGTGCGCAGCTGGGCATATGTACATCCCATCTGACAACCTCATCTTCTCTTCCTTCTTTCAACTCTCATCTCTCACATACATTCTTAATCCCCTTGCTTCTGCTCTACCTTTCCCCTGCTTTACCCTCCTCCTGCTCTATACCTCCTCCGCCTTACTCACCACAACGTCCTCTCACTCGATAAACAAGTCTTTAGAGATGTCGCGAAACGATAATCGTCAAGATCTCCCTCATGTAAGCTCCAAATGCCCACTCGTGGCAGAAGAACTGACGTATAGACTCCCGCAGTCAACGCCGCTCTCGATAAGTCCTATATCCGCAAGCTTGAGAATGAGCTACGACTCGCTCAAGAAGCCTTCCGTCACGCCGAACAATGTAGACAACTCCAAGCTCAGGTTGAAGAGTATAAACACAACACTTCGAAGATTGTCACTGCCCACAATCGAACACAGGAGCCTGGGGAGGTGATGCACTACATTTCGGTGAAGCAAGAGCATGGCGTTCCCGGGCCAGGTCAGCTCCTCGATGCTGAACATTATAAAATAGCTGATACGGTAGTGAAACGAAAGACGCTTGCCGAAGTCATCGATCTTTGCGATTCCGATGACGAATCCACCGAGGGCAATCCCCCGGGATCATCCTCCGCTGGTACTCCCGACTCTGACCAGAACCACAACGAAACAAACTCAATCATCTCGGATACGACTCGATCGAAAATACCTGCTATGCAATCCCGACCTGGACCCGGGACACGTATCTTAGCTACTTCTCAAGCTCGAGCAAGCAGCAAGAGCACGATGTTCCTGGGGAATGTCATGCCGAAACCTGTGGAGGGCGTTTCCGGTTGCCGCGACTACCACCGCTCCAGCGACCGATGTACCTCCTGTTCCTCAATCGTATTGGCGTAAGCGACTCGATGCCCCTGGAGAATCCGAGTCTGGACCGACTCCGACTCGTCACACTACCACCACCGATTCATCGACATCTGCTACATCGCCAAGCATAACCGGTATCACCGAGCCCTCAAAATCGAAGATCAAGAAACGAGCCCCAAAGCCTAAACCCGATCATCCTCACAAATATCGAGGACCGGAACTCACCGTCTTATCACTTCGAGCCATCTGGAATCACTTGGATCAAGCCTGGAAACAAGCATCCTGTACCGTTCAGACCATCAAGCGACTCCAGAGTTGGTGGAACACCAACGTCGTTACTTCTACCCATGGGTTGGACACGCACCAGGTCTATCTGTTGCTCTTTGCACAGTATCAATGGTGGCAGGCGCTGGAGGAGCAGTGGAACAAGTTCGACGCTCTGCCTGATAAAGACAGAAAGGTGATCATGAAGATGAGGGAAATTAGGCTAAGAAAAGAAAGCTATGCTGTCAAAGCTGAAGCGGCCCTGGTGAATGAGGGTATCACCAAGAACCACGATGCGGTCTATATGCTAGGAGCTGGGGTAAAGAAGGAGAAGACGGATGAGAAGGAGATCAAGGAGAGGGGCGAGAGTGAAAAGAGGAAGCGAGCTGGACCTGTAGATGCGGATGCGGAGGTGCATAAGGAGGGTGAAGGTGTCCAGGCGAAGCGAGTCAGATTCGGAAGCGGGGAGATAGCGAATAATGGAGTCAATGGAGTAGTAGGGAGGGACAAGGGACGGCCAGAGGAGGAAGGAGTGGACGATGGTCTGTCGAGTGATAGTGACGAAGAGGAGGATTGAGAGATTCCGGTCAATACCTGTAGTGATAGACTCAACCCATGTGTAGAATAGTATGGTATGCTCACTAGTCGTTTTCATATTGTAGATACTGCATGCATATATAACAGGACTAGACTACTACAGCGACTCGAGTCGTCGAATACCGGCTCGACCCTCTATAGGTCTGGACAAATGGCATGCTAAGTGGGGTCTCGGCCACGGAGCGCACAGACCTCCTCAGCCGTGTGGCCTTTCTCGTCCCAAGTGATTCTCCATTCATCACTCTACCCTCTTCGCCACCTTTTACGACAATGACCTCACCACCAGATGTAAAGCCCAATATCGGTGGTAGAAATGCCCCACGCACTCCTACCTATCCTCTTTCCGATATCAAACCTACCCCTCAGAGCCTTACGAAATACAAGGACTCGATCGATTTTACCAGCGAGGTGAATTCAATTCGCCAAGAGCGAGAGAGGCTGGAGGAGAAACACCAACTACATAAAAGCGTTCTCGATCTTCGAGAAGAGATGTTACAGGTGAAGGAGGAGAATCGTCGCCTTCGAGAGGCGCGTGGGGTTGTAGACCCCGAACCTGGTTTGACAGACGCCAAGCTTGGTATCTCACGATTTACCGGTGCTGGGGGAGGCAGCAGCACTTTGAAGACGTACGCCGGGGAAGACGTAGAGGGAGACGATGATGATGTGATCTTTGTCAGTGAGATCAAGTCCGGGACAGCGAAGCCTGTCGTCGATGTGAAACCAGGTCAGTACCGCCGCCGACACAGGTCCTCACACCGAGCCTCACTAACAATAGCATCAGTCCCAGTACTTCCATATATCCCCGCTGCAGAGTCAGGACCGGCAGCCATAGAGTTATCGACCCACGAATCCGACCACTTCAGTCCGATGATCAGGACAGATCGAATCCATCAATCAAACCCTCTGCCGATCCCAGACGGCCACACAACGCCATCGGTCAGAATGAAACGTTTCGGCAAACGAACCCGCCCATCCAGACCTACGTTGACAAGGGAGACCATGCCATCCACTGACTCGTCCAGCTCTGAATCGGAATCGTCGGATGATTACCCTAGATCCAGCTCAAGGACAGTGTGGCAAAGGTACTACGGTCAGAAGAGAAAGAAGATCGACCTCCTCAACGTCGCGGCAACGGACACCCTCGATCAACGATCCAAGACTGCCTTGGCTGGTCACTCGACACCAGACTCATCCGGGTTTAAAAGATCGCCGCCGCTAGAAGCGAAGAAAGCTCAAAGGACCGAAAGACAGACCAAAAAGACCTTCAACAAGCCGCGCGTCGTCGAAAGCGACACCGATGACCAAGACTCACAGCCATATCAAGGGCCACACTTGCATGTCCTTTCAGTTCAGGCTCTCAACGATCGTTTGAACCGCTCCTACCATAGGCGAGGTATGAGTACCAACACGATCATCAAGCTGTCTCGCTGGTGGCCAAAATCAAGCGTGATTTCACATCACAGACTAGATGCCAGTGGAATGTTCCTCCTAACCTGGGCTGTGCACGTGTGGTGGAGCAACCTCTGGAATGAGGTCAATTCGCCAAGGTACAAGTGGCCTAGCGGATCGGGCAGATCAGAGAAAAAAGAGTTGATGTCGAGAGTTAGGGAGGTGGCGTTGATAAAGGAAGGATTTGCGTTGAGGAGTGAAAGGGATATGATTAGTGCAGACAAGGTCATTTCGCCTGATTCGATTATCAAATTGAAAGACTCGAGGAAGTAGGATCGACTAGAGCGTAGGCGTAATCTGCAGGTGTCGTCAATGTTATTTCCCATGTATCACTGAATGAAGATGGACCGAATGTCGATGCCTGTGTTGCTGTGGTCCCGCGACCCAGTCTGGTAAGTATCACGGGAGACTGACTCGTCTTCGTCCGACATTCCCCCCTATGCTTGAATCCACAAGTACTCGTCCATGAGTCGTGATACTTGGGCAATTCTCATCAGGCATCCTGAGATGGCTTCGGATGAAGAAGTATCCACAGAGTACACTCTGCCGGGGGCCTCACTGACGTCACGTGAACGCACGGACCCATTGGCGGCGGACGATGGAGCACGGCCTGCGAGTTGAGCCAACTCTAAGAAGTGTTCCGCCGCCAACGAGACATGGACTCCCCCATGGACATCAAGCCAAATATATCAGGGCCCGCCACTCCTACTCTTTGTCCCTTGCCTCGAATTCATGGCGACATCAAGCCTGCCCTTCCCGATCTCGCTGGAAACGCAACATTGAGAGATTTCCGAAAAGAGCGAGAGGTCCTGAAGAAGCAGTACGACTTGGAAAAGAGAAACCTTGATCTTGAAGAGGAGAACCGACTCTTGCGATCACGACCGGCTGTAAAGATCGAGCCTGGAGCTGGGGAGCTTAAGCCAGATTTCACAAGGTTGGATGGGGGCGGTGGATTGACGCCGGTTGATTTGGGTCTCGTAGAGGACAGCGAAGATGAAAATGATGTCGTGTTCGTTCGGGAGGTCAAGGGTGGAAGGATCAAGCCCAGCATTTCAGGTAAGTCATCATCTTGATTTGGAGGCCTTCACTGATATTTTGTAGGTCGAATTCCCTCCGACGCACCAGTTAAGGCAGAAACTTCAACATCTGAATCTTCGATCACCTTGAACCTTGAAGAGGATACCCCGAGCGCCCCTGTCAACCCAGATCGACGGAGTCAATCGAAGCAACCCCCACTGTCTCATTCCGAGCAACCCGAACGGGCCTCTCCCAGTCTTCCACCCCGCCGGAAGCCAAGTATCGTCCGTGGAAAGAGCCACAGAAGAGGATTTTCAGCGGCTTCTCATGGTTCGCCAGGTACTGAATCTTCCGATAGCTCCGACGATACCTACACCGGACGTTCTCCGACACCTATCTGGGGAGCAACTCGGAAGGAAGGAAAGAAGGCGCGTCGACGTCGCAGAGTCGATATCACGACCAGTCAAAACGGCCACAGACATTCAAGGACCGGGAACGGTTCACAATCGAGAGATTCTCGTTTCGCTGGAACCTTGGACACTGCGAAAACGAGTAGTGGGAGCGAGGATGGGAAGGCGGAAGCCGACGACTCGAACAGTGGCGAAGACGAGTACACTGGTCCATATAGAGGGCCGCACCTCCATGTCATTTCAGTAGAATGGATCAACGATCGTCTTGATCGCTCGTTCCAGAAATACCGGATGTCTCTCGATTACCTCGGACAATGGGCTGCCGGGTGGCCTAGGACAAAAGTTGCAAGGCATCACCGACTTGACCCCGCTGGGATTTGGCTCTTGATGGTGGGGGTCCACAAATGGTGGAGTGATCTTCTCGAGGAACTCAATTCCCCAGATGTCGAGTGGCCAGAAGGACTGGATGAAGTAGGGCAAGATGATATAAGGATGAAAGTCGAGGAGATTACGTTGGCGAAGGAGAGTGCGATGGTCGCGGCGAAAAGAATCATGTTGAAAGACGGCGAAGCGATTCCGATGGACTCGGTGTTGCATCTCCGTCATGGAACGCGAAATACGATCGAGAGGTGACCTGGACTCATGGCGAAGGTAAATCATATTAGTTTGTATCATAATCAGTAGGCGAGGATGTAACCCCATGACTATAATAACGTTGCATGTCCCCGCCTTTCCTAAGGCGTTTATCCTATATATACAATATATCATAAGTGTCGTTAATCCTTTTCTTCCAAACTGTCCCTCTAGGTGGGCATTCAACCCAAAGTTGAGATACTGGAATGACTACCATGAGTCCTTCGGCCTTTTATAGGTCGATCAGCATCGTGAACAGCCATATGCCGTTTGAGCTGATCTGGTCTTGGAAATCGTCTCCCACATCCAGCGAAGGAGCATGCGAATGGCCTTTCGCCTGTATCTGCAGATGTCAGCAGAATCTTCTGAAAGTCTCCTTGTACTTACGGGTACGAATGTGTTTTGTGAGATTCGAAGCTTCCACGAAACCCTTGTCGCAATGTGGGCAAGTGAATGGTTTCTCGCCATTGTGTGTGCGCTATCTATCAGCAAGATTCTGAACCATAGCTGGGGAATACTGACCATGTGTATGGTAAGTGATGAAGAAATCGCGAAAGTCTTGTCGCAGCCTGGGTACTCGCATTTGAACGGTTCTACTCATCAGCTCTACCCCTCATCAAAACGACCTACTTTCTTGAGCGTGCCTTCGTTTGTGAGCTGCCAATGGAGCCGCCTCCGAGAAAGCTTGATCACAGACATCACAAATATAAGGCCTATGACCTATATGCGATTGCAAGTGCCTCAAGACCTTTTGTCGAGATTTGAACTCCCTCCCACCGGCATGACCACATGTATCCCAGAGACAAGTGTAGGTATTCTTACATTTGCCCACATGTTCTTCCGACAGATGAACCATGAGGGAGCCGGTGTCAGGGAAAGCGGAAGCAATCGTACATCCCGGCCACATACATATCAATGGCTTGGATGAGGGCGGTGGTGAGGAGGTATAAGTCGATGGGGAAGGTGTAGGAAGGATCGGGATGTGATGGTGATGCGGTTTTACCGGGTGTGGTGGAGTAACTACCGGTGTGGACGAAGCCGAAGAGAGAGATGGTAAAATCGGGGTCGAGTTAGGGACAGGTAGTGGGATCATCTGATTGTTCCAAGCCAATTGCCCCGCGGATAGACCGAGATGTTCTTCAAGGACATGTCGGAGCATCGTTTGCGGACTGAAAGGCTCGCCGGACGAGTGTGTATGGGCATGCTGCTGCGGATGCGGGTGAGTGTGTCCGTTACTTTGCGAAGGTCCAGTAGCCTGAGCGAAATCGAGATTGGTCGCCATCGGCTGATGTAGTAAAGCATGGCTGTTGTTGACTTGATTATTCTGGTTGAGCTGGGCGTTCAGGTCATTGTGGTAGTTGCCTGCAAACATGTCGTTGTTCGAGACTTCTTGACTTTGGCCAGAAGGGAAGCAGTCGTCCCAGAGACACGACATAAGCGTGTCAACTCCAGCATTGTCCAGATGTAAATTGGAAAAATCGAAAGGCCCTTGACCGACTTGGGTACTCGTAGAGAAATCCTGTATGGGCACCATTGATGTGGAAGCCATGTTGGGATTACCGCTCAAAGGCATTGCTGCCGGAGCATTGAGATGATCGGCAGCGATATGAGCCAGTAGGTCTGGGGTGGTGCCAAAGACCTGATGACAGTTCTGCCAATGGCAGACGTTCTGTGGACCGGGTACGGGGAGGATTGAGTTATTGCTGGAAGCCGCCAAAGGCGGCCAAGGGGCGGGCGGAAGTTGACTGGGATCAAAGATGTTTTGATTGAACATTAGAGGGGCGGACGTTGTCATGAAGCTGGATTCGTTGGTATGAACTGCAGTCGAGTCGTGGTTGCATACCACAGGGGCGGGGTGCGGGTCGGTGCAGACCGGTAGGGCGCAATCGTCCTGGGTACAGCATTGTAGCTATCTGTCAGCTTGGTTCAAAGGAAGTGTGCGGAAGGATGTGAAACGGGGGCTGAAGCGATAGGAAGGCGAAGAATGATGGTACAAAAAGCGAGCAACGGATTTGCCATATTAGCATGGACGGGGATGGGGTCGATGAGGGGACAGCAAATCAAGTCCGCCCGAGTACATGGAAGGGGTCATGCGGTGGAACCTAGGACTCACATATTGTTGTATAGCATGGCAGCCCTCTTTCGAGCAAGCCCACTCTTCCAACTCCTTCATGCTTTGTGCACTATGATCAAACCCTCCGAGATGTTGCGAGGTGTGCGGATCATGACATCCCTCATCCTCGCATACTGCCCCCTCGCTGCATCCAGGATCATCACAGCATTCAACAACATCCCCAGCGGAGCACTGGGTTTCGTCGCAGCATGCGGTTCCAGTGTTGAACGATTGAGTGGTCGAGACAGACGGGTGAGATTGGTGACGACTCGCAAATCGGTCGAGTGGTGTTGAGCCTCGAGAAGTAGATGTGGAACCTTGATGTTCCGAGTCGCAGCATATAAAGTTGTGGGCCCATGGTTCCGCATATGACAAATGGGGTAGGCCAGTGTGATTCGGTGTCGAGTGTCCAGAGTTCATCCTGCCGCCGTCCTTGTATAGCTTACGTCCACCAGGTCCAGTATCGTTGATAAGCGATTATGTCGGAATATGATGATATTGAACAACCAGATTATTGACAAGTAGTAGTCGGGATCTAGCTCCACTAGCGAGAAATCCTGCTCCAAATTCTCGTCACCAGCTAATTGTATGTACAAAGGCGCCCAATTGAAGTGGGGCAAACGTGCCAATTCGGGAATTCGATGCGACCAAAATTCGAATGGCGTGCTTTCCGTACTTCCGGCAAGTTCAGATTGGTATGTGGTATGCTTTCTATGCCTTCTGCGAGCTTTAGAGAGCGAGCGTGGCTGTTGTGAGCATTGTGGGCTTGATAGATGACTTTTGGGTCCTCATCAACTATGCCGAGGAATATGACAGGCATCAGAGGACCCGCACGGTCAGATAGCGTAATCCATAAAGGGGGAGGCGCGGACAAGTATCTGTGCCAATCTCTACATGGATGAATGTGAACCGATTCGCGATGGTACAGTCTATGATACATCTTCAGCCTCGCCAGCGAGGTCACCTGGCATTCCCCCCTCCGTTCCTATCTCTACTTCCCAATGCCCTTACTACGCCACTGTCAGCTTTGAATTTAGTCGCAGCGGAGCCACTTACAAAGGCGCCAAGTTCCCACCAGCATCAGCCTGAACAGCATAAGTATCACTCTGCGGATCCTTCGACAAATCCTTAGCCTGCCTCTCTTCAAAAGCTCGCTTCTGGAAATACTCTTCCTCGTCTCGTTTGTAAAAGTGTTGGATATTGCCGTTCCTGCCCGTTAGTCCTATGTCACGAGAGGAGAGAGTGAACCCACGCATCGCTTCTGACTGCGATCTCGACGGGGACGTCTCCTGGCTGGAGGGCAGTCACTGAGAGGAGGGAAGCGAGGGTGGATAGGATGATAGCAGATCGCATGGTGTTGGCGGTGTAGTGTCGGTATGGGAATTGGATGGTGTGATGTCGATTAAGATGTTGACGTGATTGCGATAAATTCAAGAGCACTTGATGAAGAGGAGGGAAATGCTCATAGCATTGAGCGATATATATGCGCTCGCGTGTTAGCATCAGTGTAATCAGTAGTCAAGCAGGTCGTAAAGCGACCAGTCAGCCAGAACACGCCCGGCAACGCCTGGAGACGTATCAGCGGTTCCCTGTCAATGTCACCTAGCAACGGTGTTAGCGATACAACTCAGCGACGCTCTCGAAAGCTAATATGATAGATGATAGCGATACTGATGCAAGACAGCGTACTGAACTTCATCACAAACCACTTCATGCGCCTCGCAGATCCGTCGATCCCGGCTCGGTAACGGGTTGAGGGATTTTCGATTTATTTACGGAATGATCTTTCGCTTCGCGTTGTATACTACCCCACCACGATGGTATCTGTTCGACGAATCAAAGAACCACCTGCTTAAGCATTGGGACCGGGTACGGGCTCGTGCTCATTCCAGCTCGTCATCAGGCGGGCGTCATCACGGATATTTATGCGGGTGCCGGTTTAAATGGCCGCGAGATGACCCATGACCGACATTCTAGGCCAAGCCAAAATTAAAACGCGCAAGGAGTTGTGTGTATGTTTTTGGTGCGGGGGTTTATTCAGGTCCATACATAACCCCTTTTTCAAATTGAAAGGGCGTTGACAGGGTAAACGTTAATTAGTGATCTCGAAAATCAGGGCAAACGACCCTTAGGCCCTGAAGCCGGTTCAGCTTACACGCTTGTTTCGCAGTTGTCTCTCTTTACGCAGCGGGCCGGGGGTTGGCAGGGTAGGATGGATTGCTCGTGGCTTGATACTCTTGATCGCCCAGAATCGTTATTGGTGCAGCTTCAAGCTTGTAATACAGGTTCAGAATAATCATAATAATATCATCCGCTGACCGGCCACCGAGTCTCTGGATTATGACCGGAGTACAACAATCCACTCCTTTCATACACACACCCCAAGAAAGTAAGAGTAGAGGCACAAAGGAACGCACAGACCTAGCACCGCTCAATAAGAAAACAACGCCTTCGGTCACGCTCGGCCCTTCCGCTGGTCTCCCCGAACAAACCGAAACCGAAATCACCTCAAGTAGTTCAAAGTATAGAAATAGAGTAAAGACATCTTCAATAGAAATAAAGCGTCATCTCAACGAACCACGACGAAGGAGTAGTGCTTCTTTTCCATCGCACATCGACACACCGGCCTCACCTATCCTTTCATCACCCAAAACACGTCCACAAAGATCGAGCACCTTATCCACGACTTCCCAACCCGCCTCTTCATCATCGCGCCCTCATCTTCGATCAAGGGCATCTACAAACGTCAGGCTTTTGCCTCCAGACTCGCCGACCCTTTCTGATACTTCGTCCTCACCCGAATCAGCGACTTCAAAGGGAAGGCCAAGAGCCATGTCTTCGTCACCTAGGACAGCGCGTCAAACGCATCCATACCGCAAAGCCATCATCATCTTTTCCATCCTCGTCAGTCTGTTCCTACTTGGAACAGTGATCGTATTATCGAGCGTATCGTACTATCTCGCCTTTCCCGATGGAGCGTTCTTGACAGAGCACGAAGTGCCATGGACTGGGGAGGATTTGATAAAGGCCTTGTCGGATCCTCCATCTGTGAACGGGACGATCGAGAGGCGACAAGAATGGGAGGAGTTGAAGGCAGAGGACGCAATCATGGGATCAGAGACGATACCGCAAATCTGGGACGAAGTCGATGCGAGCGAGGTCAAAGCGGCAGACGTCTCAGCCACCGAGGACTTGGAGGACGACAGCGAGTCCATCAACTTATCCTCTGACATCGGTAGTGAGGAGGCCTGGGGTATCGACGGTATGGGAACAGGTTCGTACTGGATGAAGGATCAATGGGATGGAAAAGTGCACGACACCAATGACTGGTCGAGGTTATACAATGTTACAACGAGGTATGTGCCTTCCTTATCTACGGTATCCAAGCTGACATCATAGACCTGGAGAGAAGATCCCTCGAATCATTCACCAGACCTGGAAGAATGATCAGCTACCAGAGAAATGGCGCAAAGCATGGAAAGAATGCCGAGAAGGAATGCCCGATTAGTGAGTGAAGCCTCAACCCCGCTCTGTATTGGTATTGATGATCAGCGAATATATGCTCTGGACGGATGAATCTGCTCATGCCTTCATGGAGGAACACTACCCCTCTTTCCTCCAGATGTACGATTCCTACAAATACAACATTCAACGAGCGGATTCTATCCGATACTTCCTCCTTGACCACTTCGGAGGTATCTACATGGATCTCGATATTGGATGCAGGCGTCGGATGGATTCTTTGATCCAGGGCGATTGGGAGGTCATTCTCCCTCTGACCAAGCCTGTGAGTCAATTTCGCTGGCCGGAACGATAGAGCTAATGAGCAGGTCGGTGTTTCGAACGATCTGATCTTTTCATCCAAGGGATCCGCATTCATGGCAGACACCATACACGGACTTGCTGCATTCAACCACGAGTGGTTCAGCAACTACCCTACTGTCATGTTCTCGACTGGGTAAGTCTCCCGCTCTATACAGGCAACTTGTACTGATCGACAGTCCCATGTTCCTATCGGCTCAATACGCAATCTACACCTCCGCACACCCTCTCTCCGATATTCACCAGCGCCACGAAGTACGAGTTCTACCCAAGTCACTGTACGGCAAAAACGCCGACCCTATCCTCGTACCCCACTCCTTCTTCTCGCATTTCTATGGTTCATCGTGGCACGCCGACGATGCTGGATTCATTGGTTTCCTAGGGAAATCAGGAATCACCGTCATGTGGATCGCCGGAATCATTGTCGCTCTCCTAGTCGGCAGAATGATCTGGCAACGTGTCACGAACCGGAAATCATCCCCTGGACCCGGTTACCAACTCCTCGGTTCCGTGCTTCCTACATCGTCACCACCTCACTCGCCTGACCAACCATTCCAGATCGACCACAGTCAACTCTCTGGAGGTGATATCTCGAATGCATTCAAGCGAGCTGGGAACCTCATTCTCACTGCTCCTGCTACCCTGCTCAACTCGAGAGGCCGAAGACGACAAGGGCTACTTTACTTCGTTCCGGCAATGTTCCAACCTACCCCATCGGCAAATCGACGTCGGACAGCAAGCGAAGCTTCACAATTACCACTCACTGTCCGCCGACGTCGGGATAGCGCAAGTGGAAGCGAGGGAGAACCACATCTTCCTCCACCACCATATCAGCGAGATAGTCAGGATTGGATCTTGCAAACGAACGGGAATACACAGGCAAATAGTAGGATACCCAAGAATCCCGCGGATCTCGATATGGCTAGTGTGACGGATGACGCAGGATCATACAGTGGAGATTCTGCTATACTGCATGATGAGCCAGAGAGCGAGTGGGCATGGAAGGAGGACCGATGATTCGGTACAAGAAAAATAGGAGACGACATGTGACGAGTGATGACTAGATATCTGGGTTTTAAGTAATGTCAAGGGGTTTCTATGGATGAAGGGATAGTACATAGGATTAAGGGTTAATACATAGGATAGACATAGGGATTTTTGGAATAACCCATTTGTATTTTTAGAAAGTAGTCTATATCGCGCATGAATGCAGCTATGACAACGGTTTTGAGATATCTGATGATATGGGAAATGACAAGAATGAGAATTAGACAAATATTTCAAAAATCCGACACAACTTTCCTACCATCACCACACTATGCCATCCTTCACCCGACGTATACCATCGACCGCACCACCGCCCCTTCCGACTCTGATCAAGACTGGTGTGCCATCTCTCGATGACCTCCTCCACCTCCCACCGTCATCTACCAGTCTGATATTCTCTCCCGACCTCCACTCAACATGGCCCCGACTGATCGCACGTTACTTCACAGCCCAAGCTTTCCTCTCTTCCGAGAATGTCATCATTATAGGAGAGAGTCAAGGAAGTAGGGATCTAGTGAAAGGATGTATGTGGGTTGACGAACGGAGTCAGGCTGGAAGTAAAGGGGATGAGAGCGGTAGTGAGGGTGAGATTGATGGAGGTGGGGATAATAGAAGTAAGATTGCTTGGAGGTATGGTGGGATGGAGAAGTTTAGGACTTCTATCGGTATGTTCCCCTGTCTCTCATCAGGTCAAGCCGAAAAGGGCGCTGATAAAGATAGGAGAGACTGGTCAATTGAACTTATCGACTACTCTGCCGAAGTCTATCATTGATCAAGCGGAAAAAGTGAAAGGGTTACAATATATCGATGTCGACTCTCAGGATTCGGCACCTAGCTCATCCGGATCTTCGAGGGCCTGGACCAAGCTTGGATCAGCTCTGACATCACTCCAAGATATTCTGAGCAAGCAAGACGGAAAGACGACGACCAGGATTGTTGTCAATGAATTGGGGAGTGCAGATTGGGAGGAACCTTCTTCACAGGTACGTCTCCTTCGATCTCCTTCTTGCTAAAATTCTGACTGGATAGGAGATCCATCGATTCCTTCATGCTTTGAGATCCCTAGTGAGGGGCCGAAATGCAGTTGCTATGATCACCTTACCCCCTTCTTTCATGAGGAATCAAGATGAGGATGCCATCAAGCGATTGAGCTGGGCTGTGGATGCTAGCTTAGAGATCAAGGGCTTTGCCGGTAAGTATCGTCCCTTTCCACACAAGACTGTTGGCTGATGATCAGACGATCCAACTCTACAACCCATATTCCACCCTCTCCACGGTCTCATTACACTTCACTCCTTCCCCCACACCCACCTCCTTCCTCCTACTATCAAGCACTCCTCTCTCCTCGGCCTATCATCAGGTGGAGGCGGAAGTGAGAATAACCTCGGATTCCGCGCTCGAAGGAAGAGGTGGGGAGTCGAGACTGTCCACTTGGGTATCGATGGGGGAGTGGGAGAAAGGCGTACGGAACCGACTCCTGAGGTCGGGAGGATACTTACTGCTCCCGCCCCTACCGAGAATTCGGAAGGGGTGGAGAAAGCTTCAGGCGGTGGGCAGGGAGATAATGCGGATGTGGGAGAGGTGAAGATTGAAGGAGGGGAAGTACAGGTGAAAAAGAAGGAGAAGAGAGCGAGGGTACGATTCGGGGAGGATGAGATATTGGAAGCGCCGGCTGTCTCAGTCAATCCTTCATCTGGTGGACATGGACATGGACACAGTCATGAGGGCCATGGGCATGGGCACGGACATGGACATGGGCATGGGCACGGGCAAGGGCACGGGCAAGCAAGCAAAGCAGCCCCAGCACCTAGGGCGACAGTGAGGCATGATAGGCCAGATCTATACGAATTTTGATGTTATGTACTGCATCAATATTTCCATTGTCTGGGGTCAACCTAAGACTCCAGTGCATGTTGCTTTTCAGCTTCGCGACTCCAGGCTGCAGCTGTATGATTTGAACCATAGTACCATATACTGGGTACGATATACATGAGCTGTGCCTGGCAAAACGCGTCGCGTTAACCTCGTGATTTCTTGATATCTTGTAATCTATACCGCTTGCTACTCCTTCACTACTCTACCAAAGAGCCGAGCTCTACCTTTCTGTGTTGATAGTCAGACGAGCAAGGATACATGGAAGGAATCAACACGATGAGCGAGACCCAGAAAGCTATATTCGAGCCGAATGGTCTCCTAGACTTTTTCCCAACACCCCCTCAGTCACTCGAGGAAGATATCGAACCGCCCACCGGAGCTGCTCCAAGAAAAACTGAACAAAGACCATCGCAATACCAATACGATGACGATGAACCACCACCTCCTGATTTTGATGAGGAACCTAGTGATTTTGAAGATGAAGTGCTTGGGATTATGGAGCGTGAAAAGTCGTCCTCGAGTCGTCCATTTGATGGGATGGATATTGATGATGATGAGGGAAATATGCCTGTGGCTTCTTGTGGGTACCTAATAAGACCAGGGATTAGGGTAGCTGATCAAAGCATCACGTCCGAAGTCACCTGTTTACCATACTCCACCGCCTGACGATGATGAACCACAATTGAAGATGCTCCCTGATTTTGCAGCGTCCATCGAATCAATTGCCCCTCTACGAGTAGAAACCGCTTCGGGGAAGAAAGTGATCTTTAGAAGAAGAGCCAAGCCTGTACCGAAGGCCATTCCTGTATGTCCTATCATTGTGTATCGCAAAAAGAATTGGCTGATCGTTAGCGAGATGGAAAGGGCGTAGGAACCACTGGTGGATCGGGATTACTTTCTGTACCTATCCATAAATTGCTGGCCGAGGTGGAAGAATTAAAATCTCAACAGGAAGCTATCAGGTCAGTCAGCCTTTAAATTCGTGCAGTAGAGCTGACGAGTTAGGTTACAGAATCGGTACGATGCCGAGGCCCGAGCCAAAGAATCACTCGGAAAGGGCAAGACAAAGGGAATGTGGGTAGATCAATATCGTCCCAAGAAATTCTCAGATCTACTTGGAGAAGACGTGCGTTATCTCGTCTGTTGACGGATCGAGCTGATGACGTAGAGAGTCCATCGGGAAGTGATGGGTTGGCTGAAAGAATGGGATAAATGTGTTTTCAAAAGGGCAAATCCAGTCAAGAAGCGGCGCTTCAACGATGACGAGGAGGATCCATATGTATGTCTTTCCGGCAGATCATCGCTGACAAAAGACGGACTATCTTGGTAGACCAAAGGAGAGGGTAAGTCCCATCTCCAAGAACAAATGGAGGAATGCTGACGTCCAGGTGATTCTCCTATCCGGTCCACCGGGGTTCGGTAAAACCACCTTGGCCCATATCGTAGCCCAGCAAGCAGGATACAAAACACTCGAAATCAACGCATCGGACGATAGATCCGCAGCGACAGTCACAACCCGTATCAAGAATGCTATAGACGCCGGGTCTGGTCTAGCAAGTGACGGGAAACCGACTTGTGTGGTCATTGATGAGATTGATGGAGCCAGTGGTGGGGGCGATGCGGTATGTTCCTTCTATACTCTGATCTTGGCTGACGGAGTAGAGCTTCGTTAGGAGTTTGATCAAGTTGATACAGGATGTGCCGGCCAAGAAGAAGAGTGAGTACACATCTTTGGGGCGTGAAGCTGATGAATAGCAAATACTCCTGCTAAACCCCTTCGTCGGCCGATCATCTGTATTTGCAATGACTTGTATGTCACCTCATGAGATTGTCACTGATGCCAGATATGCGACATCCCTTCGTCCGTTGCGGCCATATGCTCGAATCATCCGGTTCAAGAAACCTCAAGCGCAATTCCTTGTCAAGCGTTTACGGGAGATTTGTGAGAGAGAAGGGCTTGAGGCGGACTTGCGAGTCTTGACTCAGCTAGTCGAGATGACTTCTGGTGATGTTCGAAGTTGTCTAAATACTCTCCAAGTAGGTGTTCCACCATACTTCATTGGGATCAGCCTGACATACAGTTTGTCAAATCGAAATCACCAATAGTGACATCCGACCTACTCAAATCCTCCTCAGTAGGGCTCAAAGACGCCGGCACATCCCTCCAAACAGTCTGGAACACCCTCACAATTCCCGTTGCCGCCAAACAGCGTCGTAAAATTCAAGCAATAGACGATGGTCGTTATGTCGATAAACTCGCATTCGCAATTCAGTCATGTGGGGACTACGATAAAGTCCTCCAAGGTCTTTGGGAACATTACCCAAATCTACTACCCAACGACAAGAGTTTAGGTAATGTCGATAGATTACATGATTGGGTCATGTTTTATGATCGATTAGCTGGGCGAGTTGGGGAATCTCAGGAATGGGAATTGATGGGGTTCATGAGTTATGGGATCGTTCCTTGGTATACCCATATGGCTTCGCCTGCGAATAATACCAAACACGTCGAATGGCCCAAGTCGGACTACGAAGTGAGCCAATCTGATCCGGACGAAAGAGTCAGAGCTGATGATAGGCATATGTGGCTAGGACTGCTAATGAGGAGATTGGGACTTCACTCAAAGGGCTTCTACCGCCCATGTTGCGATCCCTCTTCAATCCGACAACGACCATGACTGAGTTGGTACCGTACATGATGAGAATCATATCACCTCCTCTTAGACCGGTAAGCTGATGGCCTCTTGTTCGATGAAGCTAACAATACAGGTCAATGCAAACATCGTCAAGCCCGCCGAGAAGGCCGTATTGAGCAGATTGGTTGATCTGATGATTCCTCTTGGGCTCAAGTTCTGGGTTGAAAAGTCCGAGTCAGGTCAACCGATGATGCGTCTGGAGCCGTGAGTCATCTCGTCGAGCTGTCACGACTGCAAGCTGACTTCCAGCCCTATTGATGTTTTCATCACGTACGACGGGAAGAGAGCAGATGATATCGCTGCATCTCGATTCGCAGTTCGCCAACTCGTCGCTCAAGCTGTATGACCTCATCTCACGCCATTTGATGATAAGCTGATGGCCAGATGGATGCAGAGATAGCAAGACGTCGAGGTCAAGCCGATGGGAAAGAGGCTATGGGTACTCGAGAGTCTCTGCAGGGGATGTATGGTGCCGCAAAGTAGGTCCCATCTCGGCGACATCTTTCCAGAATGCTGCTAACTTCCAGGCAAGGAAAGAAGGTAGAGACTAAAGAGGTTGTGAGTGAACTTGTCTATGACGCAGGCTTATCTCTTACACGTAGATACCAACGGATTTCTTCGGTCGAGCCGTATCAAAACCTATCCCAATCACGCCTATCGATGACGAAGATCGTGAGTAAAAGTTGACATGTTCCGTGCCGGCTGCTGACCTTATCAGCGTCACCTGTTGTCATTGAGATAAGGAAAAAGTTCAGGGCATTGTACAAGTTCCACGAAGGTTCTTCTAGTGCCGTCAGAAAGAGCGTCAAGATGAGCACGTTGATGTAGCCCAGGGTCTTGTGGATATTTTCGCCTATGTGAGACAATGCGACAATAGCTTGGGAACGTCATTTGGTTGTAGATTGTCATATCTGGCGTCATTTTTTCTAGAGATAGCTTATCTTGATGCAATCTTGCATGATCTATTCGAGGCGGTGAGATGCAAACACGAGTGCGACGCTAGGACGGCAATCCCGGTCACTAGTGGTGAAAAGTGACACAACAAGGGTACATGTAGTCGTGACGCGATCTACCCCACTCATTGCGTGTCTGTGACCCGTCTGGCGTGTCTCTAGACGATCTAGCCACGGCAAGTTACATGCCGTCTACCGGCTTGCCACTTAGAATGGGCCGTAAATTCGCGACATCTGGCTGGAATGGCGTAATCAACCTTGTTCCCCTGATAGTCGTCGGAGGCTTACCACTGGAACAAGCCGTGACTGGGATCAACAAGAGGGCGCTGGCGATGAGACGTCCGACTCCAACGGACCTGCTTCAGAGAGGGGCGGGTTTACCCTGCGTGTCGAGTCAGCTTTACAACGCCGTGTTTACCGGAGGATGGGCGTATGAGCAGAGGCACGGCGCTAGATTATAATAATCTCCGAGATGGATCGCGGGGAACTGTAAATTACCCCAACAAAAAGGGTGTAAGAGGGAAAGGATGTGGATGGTTATACTGTAATTGGACCCTTCAGGGGTTTGCAAGAAAAAGGGAAAAGGAAACCCTTTTTGTGTAACATGGATTGGTGATAGTTTCCTTTTGTAGTAATATTAGAGGGTATACGGTTAAAGGAGAGGGTTATTGCTTTGAATGGTGCTGGAGTAAGAGATAGATGGGTTACACTGCAGCACCCTCTATCACTCAATCTGTCAGAGTAGTATTCACAGTCAAGTACAGCTGTCTCTTTAGGCGCTCTCGATTACTCCCCTACTTGCTGTGAATTAGGATACCGCTTGCTTTGTGAGTCTTTGTCATAGTCTTCGGCTTCGGACTGGGTGAGAATCGGGCGGGAAGGGGAAGGGGGACGAGCGGGAGCGGTGTACTCCATGGCTCGGTCTCTCGATGATGGAAGTCTTGCTGGGGTATCGTGACTTAGGATGAACTTCCGCTGCGCGCAGTCTCTGTCCATGGCGTGCTCGCGACAGAGAACTCTGTGTTGGAGGGGATGGATAAAAAGATACCTTATCTCTATCGGAATCCCCCGGCAATGAGGCTTTTCGTGCCCGAAACATCACAATCCACTCCTCTCCTTCGCCTATACATCGCGCTCAGTCTCCTTGATCTGCGCATGTGACGCAGACAATTCAACTCTATCCATGCATACTACCAACTCAGTCTTCTGGATCTTCATGCTGACAAATAGGTCTCGCGACCCAGTCCAGCGCTCTTATCTCTGCTCCACCCGATTGCTTCCGCCCAATATCAATAGAACGTATCCCTACTACATATATCGATAGATCGACAAATCAAATTCGGTTCATTCTTGATCAACTACACTCATCAAGAGTTCGACCAAAACCAATTCATCAAGCTGGCTTCGTAAACCAGTTTCGATAAACCCTCCGACCCCCTTGCGCACGTTTGAGATTCGTCTCGCGGCACTTCTCCTCCTAGTTTCTTGCTACATCTACGACCATTCAATCTAATAACACATACCACGACTCCTTGTTGTCAATATAAACAATACTATTGTATCTATCGATTTAATAATCAAACGAAATTCCCCTACTTTTACAAAACGATTTGTACGAAACAAATAATCATAAACCATGTCGTCAATATCACCTTTCTCCGAACCCCTCCCCTCTCCTCCGCTCCAGTCTGTGCCCGTAGCAGCACCTGCGCCAGTCAAGCCCAAATCGAAACCTCGAAAAAGGGTCAACACTGCTGAAAAGCGACATCAGCATAATGCTATCGAGCGTGCTCGACGTGAGAGTCTCAACAACAAGTTCTTGACTCTTGCTCGTCTACTTCCATCTTTGGCCAACCACCGACGACCATCCAAGTCGGCGATTGTCAATGGTTCCATTGGTCATGTCAACAAGGCACGCGAACAGCGTCTATTAGCTGCCACCTTGCTCAAGGAGCTCTGCAAGGAGCGCGATGAGCTTTTCGCAGAGGTCAACGAGTGGCGTAAAGCCGGCGGTATCGGTCGCAGAGAAGGCTCGTCAAACGCCTGGAACGACGAGATGGAGCAGGTTTGCAGTGTCGAGACTGAAGTCTTTGGCAACTTTGCTTCCATGGGTGGCGATGATGATGGGGAGGACGAGGCCGAGGCCGAGGTCAGCGAGCCGGTATTCGCTATGCCCTCGACCAACGGTAATGGACTATTCACACCTCGAGACTCTACCGATATCGATCCCATGACAATGTTTGCTCAACCTCAACGACCTTCTGCCGTCAACTTTCAATCCATGAACTGGTCTCACGATTTCGCCAACCAGCTCAATGCTCCCATCAACCACCAAAACCCGACTCCGAGCATGTCCAACAGCACCCCGCTGCCGTTCGGTGCTTTCATGTCCGACTCGACCGACTCGCCCGGGACCTCGCAACTCGGAAACAGCATCATGCTTACTCCACCCACGACAGCCGATCCAATAAGTATGTACACCCACACACCATCTCCTCCTGCGCCTCGACCATCTAGCGCCAGTATCGATGTCAAGCCTGTTCTACCCCAGCGACAGAACTCGGCTCAACCGTGGACACCGCAACAACTTTTGTTCTTGCAGCAGATTCAGCAGCATCAAGCTCAGGTTCGACAACATCAACAGAACCTCGCCAATCACTATACTTCTTTCCCCGCCAATGTTGCTGCTGGTAGCAACAATCCTGCCGAGGGTTTCACTCAATCCCTCATCGCAACCATGTTCCCTCAACAGGCTCATGTAGCGCCTCCTCAAGCCCCGGCAAATATGGGCATGAACATGAACATGAACCTCGGCCAAGGTGGAAATGGCGGTATGGAGCAGGTTCAGCAATGGCGAAAAGCGGCTCTCACAAGCTTCCTCCAACAGCACGGTCATGCAAATGCCCAGCTTCCCATGCGGGATATGCCATCAGTTTCGCCATACCAACAACCTATGCTCACCCCTCTTTTGGGTATGAATGGCAATGGTTGGTCGCCGGAGAATGAGGGATTCTAGGGTGGTGGGAGATAATGTTGTATTTGCTTTCCAGTTGATTAGTTTTGCTCAGTTGTCGCTGCTCTCTTGGTCTTTATGGTTGTCTAGTGCGGTAGTAGTACGTTGTAAGGTAACATGCACACTCGTCAAGCGCATTACAAAGGGTCTACATACGAATACGGAGTGAATACGACTCCAAGTAACGAGCTTGACAAGGCACTCAGACTGTACTCAGAAGTAATTGCGCCAAAAGGTAGAATGTGATTGCTGGAATTTGGAATAAGAATGTTGCCCCGCGGCACGTGATTAAATGGCGAGCTTATGAATCATCTTTAAACGCGGTTCTTATCTAGCAAGAATCAACTTACTTCTTCTCTACCAGCTACTATAGTATTCAAAGACCCCTCATCATCACGCAGCTGGACGATACATACCTTACAGTAATGCCAGGCACAGCAAAGCGCAATTCATACGTCCCCGTTGACGACAAGACCGCCGGTCGGAGCCACAGCACACCGCGACAGGCCGACCGATTCGACCAACGCCTAGACACGGTCAAGCACGGTTCACCCAGACCTCAAACTCTAGAAGAGAAACTACGACTCGAAGCTCTCGGTCAGCATGCCCCAGGCAAAAGTAAAGTAGTGACACTACCTCAATGGCCTCCTAGGCTCAACGAAGACCGTATAGCCTACTTGACACGTAAAGCGACAACATGGGCTCTCGCTCATAGTTTCGTTCTTGTCCCGCCCCATCCTGCCGATGATGATATGGACCCTAGGGATCGACCTTCCAATCTACCCCCTATTCGAGCTCAACCCGCCCCATTATCGCTATTCCCCACTCCATTCCCTCGTCGATTATATCAGCAAGCCAATTCTTTGCAGAACATGCTTAATGCGCTTTACTTGCGTGTCACCCTCGACTGGACGTTCATGGATAGGATAATGGAGAAGGTCGCTCCAGTCGATGCGTTCCAAGCCCGATTATATCATTATGCGAAGAAGATGCGTGGACGGGCAAACACGGTATGTCCTGCCAATTCTGCGTTGGTGGTTCATCGCTGATGAACAGAGTCGACAACTTGGTATCTTCCGATCAGATTACTTGCTTCACGAACAGGAAGTCGGTAAGCCACTCGAGCTACGTCAAGTCGAGTTCAACACTATCGCCTCTTCATTCGGCGCACTATCACAAAAAGCAAACGAGCTACACAGGTGAGTCATGCCAATTGGGATTGAGCTGATGGTAGGTACTTGACAAGCTCGACTGGTGGATATTGGGGAGTCGATCCATTATTGCAGGACATGCGAAATTATGCCTCGCCAAAAGCCCTTTACGGTGTCTCCGAATCACTCGCTCATGCCTGGCGAGCTTACGGTAACAAACAAGCTATCGTCTTGATGATTGTCCAGCCGGGAGAGAGGAATATTTGGGATCAGACTCTCATCGAGTACGAATTGCAATCACGGTATGTCAATCTTGAGCTTCCATCTCGAATACAGCTCATCAACTAGTCACGGAATCAGACTTGAACGAAGGACATTCAAGGAGCTACAGGACAAGCACAAGCCAATGGGTATCGAGAGGATCAAGAATCGATTACTACTCCCCGGGATGGTCGACGCTCATGGATGGTCCGAAGTTGCCGTTGTCTACTTCCGAGCCGGTTACGCACCGGAGGACATGATGGATGCAGGACCTGCTCCTTGGGAAGTCCGAGAAATAATCGAGAAATCGACCGCTATCAAATGCCCTACGATGGCTATGCAACTCGCCGGTTGTAAGAAGGTTCAACAGGTCTTGGCGGAACCTGGTGTCCTCGAGGAGTTCCTACTTGGCGAGCAACGACCCGATACTGGTTTCGGAACTGGACGTGGAGTCTTGACGGATGCAGATGTCGTCCGCATTCGAGAGACCTGGATGGGCATGTGGCCAATGGATCATACCCCCGCAGGCGAGGAGGGACGTAAACTCGCCATGACGGAGTCGGAACGATTCGTACTCAAACCACAACGAGAAGGAGGAGGAAACAACATTTACCGAGGCGACATCCCACCCAAACTCCGTGAATTGTCACAGACAAAGGTCAAAGCTGGAACTCCATCCGCTATCGAACAGTACATCCTCATGGAATTGATCAAGACTCCTGAAGGACTGCATAATTGGTTATTGAAAGGAGGAGATATGGTCCCAAGAAAGGCCGAGGTGGTCAGCGAGTTGGGGATCTACGGGGCTATTCTCTACTTGGACGAAAAGGTTGTTGTGAACAAGAAGATTGGATCTCTTCTAAGGACGAAAGGAAAGGAGAGTGATGAGGGTGGTGTTGCTATTGGTATGTCCCCCTATTTCAATGAGTCGAGCTATACTGACAAGACAGGTATCAGTTCGATCGATAGTCCGCTCTTGGTCGAGGAGGATTATACTGGCGTACCTCAGTCTGGCGAAAAGGTTCCGGAAAAGCAACCATATGACCCAATCCTTGGTCTATAAAGTAAAGTGTACAGATGGACATTGCTCAGGGCTCGGGGGCCCAACGATCGTAGGGATGGGATGTATCAAGTGCATATTGTTCAGTCCAGGGTGCAGTCTTGGCCGTCGGGTTCGACCATTAAATGCATGACAGTTGTTCCTTGTCCAATCGAATGATTACAGCTTTCAGTTCTGACACTTGCACTTCACATCTCCCAGATTCGATTCTGCTGGACTTTAGTGTCGATCAGGCCAGATGTATCGGGACTAACTCTTGACACATATACTACACGTACATCCTCCACTGCAATATTCTGTACGCCATCAGGCTGTCACCTCGTCAATATACCCCTCCCATAACTCGATTGAGAACACTCACATCGCCCTGATCTCGGAATGATGGCGACTACATCACATCATATACCTGCCCCTTGACACACAAGCCAGGATGGGCCTTCAGAGCTAAAATCTTGGTTCTCCCCTCATTCCTTTCCATTGTAGACGATGTCTCCTCGACGAAGATTTTCACATCTGTCGCAACCATCCTCAAGCAGATGTTCGTTCGGATATCGGTTTTCAATGCCTTCCACCATTCCGCAAGGGAGTATGCTAGGAGCCATTTCTGCTTCACTCTATGTCCTACCAATGGATCTTCGTGCCACCAATTTGCCAGGGTTCGGAGGTTGTCCACTCTGTAGGGACGATGTAGACCGGAATTGAGGAACGCCCTGATTCGAGAGACTGAGAGTATCGTGATAGTAGGCACTTCACTCGATCGGTAAACCAGATTACGGCTCTGCACAATGTCGGTGCGTTTTTTTGGTCGGATAGAAGTGGACTTGTCGTTAGGTGGTGATGCTGCGATTCAGAACAATGGACAAGGGAGTGGTATGGACTCACGATGCCTAAAGTTGAGGGCAAAAGTAGATACACCAGACCGAGTTTGTTGAACGAGCATCCTTCGAGGGCTTGTCACGGGTCTGGATGACGATCTACGCAAGATGGCTCTCTGGGCTTCTCGAATCGGCTCGAGAAGGTCCTCTTAAATATTAGCCAGCCAGCCAGAAAAAAATGGTTTAGATTAGTTTGATGACATACCATCCCGTGACTTCTCAATGGCATACTGTAAGATAGAGTCGTTCAGATCATCGTCATCGTTGGCTCGGGACTTCTTGAGGGCGTATTGTAGTAGACACTCATCGAGGTCGTCATCATCATCATCTGACCTCTCTTTCCTCTTCCTTCCTCCATCCGACATAGGGGCATACAAACTAGATTGAAGGTCTCGTACCTCCCTTTCAGTCAGCTCTCTATTTCTTCGCTCGGCATCGGCTTTTGTCTCGGCCACTCGAACTCGTTGCTCCAGCTCGGCAATGCGCTGGGCTTCATCGTTTGCGGGAGACCGTGTTTGAGTGGAACCCCGGTTCGAAGTGGATTGACGAGGTTCTGAGATGGGGGTTCGATAGTGAGTCAGTGGTGTTGAGAGCCTGGGATATTCTCTGTCGATACTTCTTCGTTCCTCGAATTCTTCGTCTTCGTCTTCATCGATGTCGACGATTCCCATCGCTCTTCGTTCACTTGCCCTGCTCGAGCTTGTTGATCCAGTGGATAGTGAGCTGCCTCTATTAGAAGAATGCATGATGGGAGTTGATCTTGGTGAGCGAGCCCTGTAAGAAGTTTCTAAGTAAATCAGAAAAGTCGAAGAATAGGAAAAACAGCCTTACGGGACGTCTCCCTGTCGTAGTAGACACTCCCTGAGTATCTTCGACTCATTGTGAGTTCTATTGATTACTATAAGTGTTGTGAAGGTCAGTAGATGATGCTTGCCATTCTTATTGCCTTGATATGCTTGCCGAAGATGAAGTACAGAAGGAAGAGAAACAGGAGCCAAAAGTGCCACAAAGCAGTCACCTACTCGAGATTATAATTACGTAATCAACTCCCGCCACTCAGTTACATTCAAGCTACAAACCACTATAATCTCTAATCTATCTAAACCATTATCATACATAGCAATGCCAGCTAAAGATCGTGGAACCCGCTCAGCGGCACCATCAGCATCACCAGCACCGGGTGGATCGCGATCATCACGCTCAAGATCTAGCAAGACGGCCGATAGCGTCAGCACAGAAGATAGCGTTGATGCTGTGAATGAGGACAATGGAAATGATGAGGATGAAGATGAGGGACAGGAGGGAGTAGCATCTGCCGAGGTGGAAGAGGAGCAGCCAGAGACCGAGGCTGCGGTGGACGGTGCAAAGCTGTCAATGAAGGAGAGGATGGAAAAGATGAAAGAGCTACGGGGTAGAATGGTAAGTCTCCATTCTTTCACGCTACAACCGAACATGACTAATGTCAGAACCAAAGCACAGCAGCCAACCGACGCGATCTGATTGCAGACCACCAGAAATCAGCTGTTACAGCGAAGGAACTTGCCCGGCTCGAAAAACAGAAGAAGCTAGCTCAGACATTACGTCTCAAAGCGGAAGCTGAAGAGGATGGGGTCGATATGGAGAGGAAGAAGAACTGGGAATGGTCTATTGAGGAGAATGAGAGATGGCAGGCAAAGATGGATGAACAGAAGGCAAAAGCCGATAGTAGTTTCCACAGTAAGCTAGCGCTTCCATGTCCTCTAGAAGCAAGCTGACGAGTAGACGCCGAGGACGATGCTTTCAAGAAGTATAATCGTAATATCAAGACTACCAAACCTGATTTACTCCAATACCAACGAGCCAAGGAATCGGCAATGGGTCTCGCCCCTGGTACATTAGTAGCAGCCAACGCTACCAACCAATCCCTGGCACTTGCCGGACCCAGTAGTAAAGGTCTCACAGATTCGGAAGATCTTTACAGAGGAGCCGATACTCTTGCTTATGGAGATCATAAGCCTAGTGAGGATGCTCTTGACCGAGTCTCTTCGAAAATCAACCAAGAGTACGTTTCGCTAATTCCATGGTCCTTTTTTAAGCTAACTCTCAGCCTCGGCAAGAAGAAGAGAAAGGCAAAGGACGACAGCAACGAGCCAGTCACATACATCAACGAGCGAAACAAGGTCTTCAACAAGAAGGTCGCTCGATACTTCGACAAGTATACCAAAGAGTACGTTCCACCAGTCTTAGGTGGTGTTTATGCTGACATACAGGATTCGATCAAGTTTCGAGCGAGGTACCGCATTGTAGTTTATCATGTTTCCATTATATTATCAACTTGTACCGCATGTATGACTGCATTTTCCTTTTAGAACAAGTCACCGAAATACATCACATCGACACTATACGTATTGCTGTTCTACTCTTCACCCAAAAGTCGTCACATGCGTCGCACATCATACGTCTAATCCACTCCATTTCTACCTTAATACCGTCCCTCGGGGTTCATGTAGTATTGCTTTTCCTGTCAGCGGTCGTCAATCATACTAAAGATAGAGCCTACCTGTTGTTCCTGCTGGGCATGCTGAGCCTGAGCCATCTGCATCTGCTGCGCATGCGCCTGGGCCTGTTGTGCCTGCACTTGAGCGGCGTAAGCCGGATCTGCAGAGTCAGTGACCGAGTATCCGGCAAGAGGTGCAAAAGGACTTACCACTCGCATAACGTTGCTGGTCTCGCGCCATCTGTTCCCGCTGTTGAGCATAGTACTGTTCCTGCTGTGCACCTATTCTGGCAAGTTCCTCCGGAGTGTTCCTGTATCCCTGAGGCTGCTGCATTTGCTGTTGTTGCATCTGCATCTGCGCCTGAGCCAATTGTTGCTGTTGCTGCTGGAGCGCTTGCTGTTGGAGTTGTTGTTGCTGTTGAGCCTGGACAGCTGCTGAAGCTTGCGAGGCTCGTGCTGCTACTCGTGGCGGGAGGGCGAGCGATGAGGTGGATGAGGAAACGGTGTTGGGGATGGTAGGTGGCGCGATCGGGCCAGAGGTAAAGTATGGGTGGGTGAGAGCTTGGTGGGCATCATAACGACGGTTTGGCTCGAATTGCAGTAGACCCTCGAGCAAGTTGATGGCTAGATGTTCAGCTTTTGTTCATCACAAGGTGAATTGGGCTTACCATCACGAGGAGCTTTGGGGATGATTGCGTGCAGAGGCTGCTTAGGGTGCCTAGCGAGAGCAGTCTTGATCTGGATCTCAGGCTACTTGTTAGTCGATCTCCAAATTAGACTGAAGAATCAATATACCGAATCATGTTTGATCTGAGCCAGAGTCTCGTTACTGGGTGTTCCAACAATCTTCATGATCTGAACCAATTGATCGGCATTGTCTCGTCCTCTGAACAGTGGGTATCCAGTGATCATCTCTGCCATACTGTCCATCAGTTCATCATCGCAGCCCGCGAGAACTGAAGCTCACATGCACCCTACACTCCACAAGTCGATACTTGTACTGTAAGTCCTTGAACCTAGTAGGACATCAGGAGCTCGGTACCATAGTGTGACGACCTGGGAATAAGCTATCGTCCTTGCTGAGAGCGACAGAAGACTCACCTCGTTACTAAAGGTATTGACGGGTACACCGAAAGCTCGCGCTAGACCGAAATCACCAATCTTCAATTCACCTCTTCGGTTAATGAGCAAGTTCTGGGGTTTGAGATCACGGTGTAAGACTCGATTGTCGTGACAGAATGCGATACCCTACCTATCAGCTTATACAGTGGGTTATGAAAGCTGGACTGACATTCAAAAGCTGATATGTAAAGTTCTTGACAGTGTTCAAGTCCAGCGCACATCGATCTCCGTGAATATCCATGTATTTCTTCAAATCCTGTTCACAGAACTACCCATCAGCTCCATATCCTAGATCTGATAAAACGCTCACTTCAAAAATGAGAACCAGCTTCGACTCGGTATGAATAACATCATGTAACCTGACGATATTGACGTGTTTCAATTCTATCTCGTCAAAACAGAACAGCATGTTGCTTGAAAGACGACTCACCCTTCATAAGACTGATTTCACGGATTGCGGTACTGGGTGTACCCTCCTCTGCATCGAGGTGGATCTCCTTCAGAGCGACGATTTCCGAAGTTGTACGTGATCGACCCTGCCAGTCAGCTTCTTAGTGTTCCGCAGGCAACGATGACATTGTTGGTTGGCGCTGCTCGAGGGGACTATGTCGTGATCCCAGCCTACCGCATGGTTTCTACGGACATAGTCTACATTCAATCATGGCAAAGACTCACCTTGTAGACCGTTGCATACGTCCCCTCACCAAGCTTCTCCAGTTGAACGTAATTCCTGCATATTAGCACCCATGCGAAAGTCAGGAGGAACTGGCCAATGGAGCAGGATTGCATGAAGGTGCCCACAGTCATAGAGGGTATGATTGGTGACAGCATAGCTTACATGATGAAGGAGTCTTAAACGCTTAGAGCGCAATGTCGTGAAAGTTGCAGTGGGTGGGCGCGAACGTGGGGTGACTTCTTTTGAGGACCGAGCAACAACGATTCAAATCGGCAGGAATGAAATGTGTGTGTTCGACCGGTGTGGGAAAGTGATGATGACTCTTTGCCGCGGAATATAGGTGAGACAGTGAGTTTCAAGAGATGTATAGTTAATAACTTGGTTGAATGTGAATGGCAAGAAGTAGAAGCGCGTCAACACGTGGTTTCGCCCGTTATCGCCGGACTTCAGCCCAGCACAAATGTATCAAGTGTATGCATGTATTATGCATCCTGACATGTACAAGGGCACCAGTATAGCGCTAGGTACATGAAGACATATCAAGGGAAAGAGTCTACAAAGTGCTAGCCTTGGGCTTGACGGGCTTTTTCTTGAAAAGCTTCTTTTTGGGTTTCTGGACTTCCTCATGGGCTTTGAGGGTAGGAGCGCCAAGTAATGTTCCATGGCCTATCAAATCAGTTTCATCCCAAGTGAAAAGAGAGGACATACCGGCTGAAGCCAACAGATTATCGATAATGACTTTACTTCCTGATGTTGGGTATTTCGCAGATACTCCCCTCGCTACCAATGGTTCTTTGAGGAGAGCCTTCAATTCTGCCTTGAGACCTTCTGCTTTGACCGTTCGTCTCGAAGATGGTCTGCCCTTGGTATGGAATGGGAGGTCGGTATCTTCAGGATCGGACAATCTGATTGTCAGCGCATGTAATAACTCGGAAAATGGGAACTTACAGTGAAGGATCTATATCCACATCCATAGCTTCTGCAGCTTCTTTCAACCAATTCTTATCGTGATTCTCCTTCTTGACCACATGTTGAGCTTTCTCAATCTCTTTAGCCAAAGCTAATCGCTCTTTCAATTTCGGCAAGAATCCAGATTCGATCGGTAGTTCAGGCATATCAAGTGCTGTTCTATCAGCTTGGCTACTCAAAGGGGTCATTCAGCTTACTTCTTCCGAGGGACTTCATCAATGCCCTCTGTGTACCCTTTTCCTCTGCTGAGCAGAGAAGTAAGGCGAAACCAGGTTTCTGAGCACGGGCAGTACGACCCGATCGATGAATGTACGCATCTGCCGTTCTTGGTAGATTGAAGTGAACGACGTGCTCAACGAGTGGGATATCGAGACCACGAGCAGCAACGTCGGTAGCAATGAGGACACCATTCTTGGACGATTTGAACCTGATCATCAGCTCTTTGATCCAAAGGTTCCCGCCAGCTTACCGATCCAAATTCTTGAGACGCTGCCTTTGTTGTAATTGCGAGTGGAGGGGGAAGACTGGCATTTGCAATACCTCAAAGAGAGGCATGAGTCGCCGGATACCGTCGATGGAACCGACAAAGACCAGAGATCGACCAGGGTATCGAAGTAGGAAGTAGTACAGGTACAAGTCCTGTCCGTCAGTTCCATACTGGTTGGGAGATTATAGACTTACTTTATCGCTCATGACGCAATCAATCATGCTCTCCTTGAGCATCTTGACTACACCACCTTCAGGACTAAGATCAATGACCTCCGGAGCTTTATCTCGGAAATCAAGCCTCTCCACCAAGTCCTCTGGACAGTCAGCATCCAGTGCATCACACGAGAGAAGACTCACCCAACGCGGTAGCCTTCTTTGATCCCTTCTTGCTCACTCGCTGCTTTCGCTTCAAGTTGTTCTGGAGATCTTTTGATAATGTAGCAGAGAAGACGAAAGTCTGCATGTCTTCCCTTGCCTCTGTGTCGGATAGGACGTTGGCAGCGTTGGCGAATACTGGATCATCTTCGTCTGGACCAGTTGCCCTGATTGTTAGCTTTTGTAAGAAATGATCAAGTCAGCTTACTGAGGTTGACGTTCAGTGAGCCTGACGATGTTCTCCAATTCTGCGAAATGACCGTTCTCAATCATCCGATCGGCTTCATCGATACATAGGAATCGCATCGCACGAACACTAGCGGAGAGCTCCTCGTCCTACTGATCAGTTATAGTCCAATCTGTGAGGGTATACTCGACGTACCGACTTCATAAGATCCCAGAGACGACCAGGGGTAGCGACCAGGATATCACATCCCCTCTCGACGATTCTCTTTTGTTTCTGCGAACTTAGACCACCAACAACACTTCCAATACTGATTCTTGGTGGTCCCTTGGTAGGTTCGACAGCCTGAGCGACGACCTTGTTCAAATGCTCGACTACTTGGATAGCCAGCTCTCGAGTGGGACAGAGGATCAAAGCTGATAGTGGTCGTTTGTGACCTGCGATGGGTGGTGGTGATCGCAGAATGTGAGATAAGATGGGAAGGGAGTAGGCTAGGGTTTTACCAGATCCCTAAATTATCAGTCTTTGCTCTCTGATAAGCATGAGACTGGGCTCACAGTCTCGGCAACACCGACAATATCTCGCCCATCAAGTGCGAAAGGTAATGACCTCGTCTGAATATCGGTGGGTTTATTGAATTCCAAAGCTACCAATGCCTTCTTCAACGCATTATGCAATTCTATCTCACTCCACGCTGGCAATTCGGAATCTGGGGTCAGCTTTGCAGAACAGTAGGGACATACCGTCGAATTCGGGCTCTGGCTCGACCTCCGCCTCAACCTCTTCATCCTCCTCGTCTAGTTCTTCTTGGTCGAATCCGGCGAATTCGGGAAACTCCTCTTCCTCGCCCTCTGACGCTGAGACGGCCTCCTCTTCATCTTCAGATTCCTCGACTACCTTGGGCACAACAGCCTTCTTCTTGCCCTTATCCTTCTTATGCTTCTTGCCTTGCGCGACGGCCGTATCCTCCTCTTCAGATACTTTTGGCTATCCGGTCAGCTCACCCTTTGCACGACGTAGCAGACATACCACAAATTTAGCGGTCTTCTGCCCATTCGCCCCTTCCTCCCACTTCACATCCACCCCATCCAATTCTTCAAACATCATCATTCCCCCTCCATCATCAAACCCGCCCATAGGAGCAGTTTTGACCGGTTTCCAATTAAGTGCATCGGAGGGTATGTTAAATCGTGACGATTTAGATTTCTTGCTTCTTCGTTCAGCTTTTGAACGTAGTTCCTCGGCTTCGACATGTTGGTCTGCCTTTGCCTCTGAGCGACGACGCTTGCTACTTGATGCTCGTTCGATGGCCATGCTGTATGATGCTTGAGTATATGTGGGAAAGGACTGTAGAGTGAGCTTGGACGAACCAACTTTTGAAGGTCAGGCACAAGTCACGTGACTAAAATCGACCTTCTTCGAGGACCGTGCCCTATACCCAGCATCTACAGCTGCTGCTATCATCTTGGACATAGCATACATGCATTCCAGACGAGTATTGTCGACTCTAGGTGGGCCGCCGGTAAGCATCCATAGACTGATGCGGCCTGATCCTGTACTGGTTTAATGTTGTAGGGATTAGGGGTAATCCAGGTATCCTTGAGAGGAGGAGGTGTCCTTGTACACACACAACCCCTTTGTTCCAAAGGTGTTGACAGAGGCTGTGCAGAAGGGGGTTGTTTACCTTATGTACCCAACCCTTCCAGCAGTAATCAACAACTTCTTCCCTCTTTTCACCGTAGCTATACATCTTTTAATTACGTAAGAGACCGATTGTGTGGGCCAAGAAGCAAGAAGCAATCTCTCCATCTCCTTATCATCGTTACATCCTTCTATCAAGCAATAAGCTCTGATCCCAGTCGGTCTTACCCCGCAATCGATAGATATCGAGACACGAGCGCCCAGAATCCTGCTCATCACCAGAAAGGGTGACACGCGGTGTCATTGATCGCAGAATCACTCGAACCTTGATTGACCTCCCCCTGACGACAGGCAAACTCGGGGAACGCGACCCACCAGATCAAGACCCCTCGGTTAAGGATCACTGCATGTATGTATGTCTCAGAACCTGGCGCCAAGAGGTCCAGGGGAATACTTTCACGTAAAATTGACCGCGGAACTGATATCTCAGGTAACGAAAATGCCAGATGAATGGATACAAATGCCAGATGATTTATAAAATGCCAGATGATCAGTTGGAGATGCCAGATAATGATATCGAAGCATACGCAATACTACCACAACAGGCTATTCTCTGTCGAATTCACTCTGTTCCATTTCCAATCGACTGCCGGCAGAACATGACGGGCCGAGTATCATCCGCCTCACGGAGCGGCGCGGCACGATCGACTCCCTCGCCCCCACCCCCCTCACTCGTCGGCAATTCGATACGATCCCCCTCCACTGTCCCAAATTAACTCCACAATATCTTGGCACATGCTGACTCACCTTGTCAAGTCTCTCTCTTTCCACCTATTTTGCCTAAAAGCCGCACGGCGAAACTATACGCCATGTCCTGATTCCTGGAATTCGGACCGGGGTTATCTTTGAATCCTGGATGGTGACCCACCACTTACAGCTCGTATAATACAAAGCCCCCATGGCCCCCCTTTTCTAGTTCATCCCACCCCACACTCGAAAATGCCTTCCCACACTCAAGCAACCACTCCAGCAGTGCGGACCTCGATTGAGTCCAAGCACTATGACAACCAGGTCGAGAATGTCGAGGTTGGTTTCGACAACGAAGAAGGTCTCAAGAAAGGCGAAGTCGCAGAGGAGAACGTCGACCACTTTGGTACTGGTACAACCTACTCTCCCGAGGAGAAGGCTCTAGTCAGGAGGTTGGATTTACACATCCTACCCATCATCTGGTGCATGTACTACATGGTATGTTCCTCCTCTCCCTCGATACGATCATGCTGACTGGTAGAACAAGACCGATCAGAACGCTATCGCCAATGCCCGACTTGACGGCTTGGAAGCAGACCTCGGCCTCACTGGTAATCAGTTCAACGTCGCCGTCTCGATCCTTTACGCCGGTTACACCTCCATGCAAATTCCCAGTAATTTGATCATGTCGAGCAAGAAGGTCCGACCATCAATTTGGATGGCTTCGTGGATGATGGCATGGGCAGCCGTTTCGGCCTGTACCGGTGCGGTTCAAAATCACACACAGCTCTATGTCGTGAGGACCCTGCTGGGTGTCACTGAAGGTAAGCTCACCTCTCTCTTCTTCGGCTTCAGCTGATCGTGCAGCCCCCTTTTATCCTGGAGCTATCTACCTGCTCTCACTTTTCTACACAAGAAAGGAGATCGCTCTTCGAATCGGTGTTTTGTACTCTGCAAACATTCTCGCCACTTCTTTTAGCGGTCTCATCGCCGCCGCGACATTCGCCACTATCGGCGGAGCTCAAGGCCTCGAAGGTTGGCGATGGCTCTTTATCATCCTCGGTAAGCCAGCTTCCTCACGATCAGAGCAGGGACTGACATACAGGTATCGTTACGGTAGCAGTCGCCATTGCAGCTATCTTCATGCTTCCAGACCATCCTCTTACCACACGCTGGCTATCGCCCGAGCAAAGGCAGCTGGCTCACGATCGTATGTGCAGAGATACCGTCGGATTGCAAGAGAGTCGAGGCGCTATTGCCGGTTTCAAGCAAGCTCTCACCGATCCCAGGCTTGGACTCTTCGTTTTGTTCCAGACGCTCCACATGGTGCGTTATATCCGCCAATTTACCGAGTGGCTCACTGATATGACAGGCTGCCTGCGGCTTCAACTCTTTCTTCCCTACTGTGGTCAAGACGCTAGGATACTCGAACACGCTTACTTTGGTGATGGTTAGCTGTTTCCTCTCTCCGTGCATTCCTTGTGCTTACCTGTCATACATGCCCGCCTTATTTAGTCGCCGGAGGTTTCGCTATCTACCTCGGATGGTCCAGTGGAAGACACAACGAAAAGACCTTCCATATCACCGCCGCCATGGCCGTCGCAGCCATGGGATTCATCATGGCCGCCGCCACACTCAATACCGCTGCCCGATACATTGCCTGTTTCCTCTTCGCTACCGGAGCCTATGCCGGTAATTCAATCATCATCGGTTGGTGTTCAGCCACCTGTGGTCAGACGCCAGAGAAGAAGGCAGCAGCATTATCAATCATCAATACCGTATCAATGGCCTCCTTTATCTACACTCCTTACCTCTACCCCAAGAGTGACGCGCCCAAGTACCTCATGGCGATGGTCACCAATGCTGCGTTTGTTGTCGCTGTCATTGCCCTTGTCTGGGTTATGAGATTCTGGTTGCAGGCCAAGAACAAGCAGATGAAGAGGGACAATGCGGATGTTAGATTATTGTACGCGTACTAGGCGGGTGTTTGCGAAGGGATTGTAGTTTGGGATTCAGTGAACGCAAAGCCAAGGGTGTATCAGAGTGTCTCCAGTTCTGGTCGTAGCCGTATGTAGAAATGTAGAAACAAAGAAGATATGCAGTCAAGTGATACAGAAACTCAAGATGAATGTGGCGCCGGGAATACGCTCGGTTTTCGGAAGGGATGGCGGAGTGCTGTACCTTGATTCAGGGTCCAGGGTCCAATTTAGTAAATTGAACGCGACGTAAACAACAAACAAAACAAACATGTTCCATCGGACGGGTCTCAGATTGATATGGTGGTGTATAGGGAGTATAGAGGGTAGTAGCAGAGTGATGATGCAACTGGAAACGTACAAAGGGCTAAAAGCAGCATCATCCATTCACAGGACAAAGGATAGGCATGCGGTTCAAGGGTCACTGCCCCTTTGTAGGATGAAACAGAAACAGACCCCGTTTTCGCATACACTCTGAAGCTCGGACCTCTTTGTCTTTAATCATCACTCTTTCCGTTATTAGCACTGACCACTTACTGTATCACACTCCTTTACCACAGTAAATCCAATTGCACCATCTACCCCGTACGAAGATCATCTCATCGCACGGAAATCACATTCATTCCAACTACGCTCCTTTGCAGACGATCAACACTATCGATATCAATCAACAATCCGATTCATTACTAGGTGCAGGTTGTCAACGTTCAACCCTCGACCTCCTTTTTGATTACAACACACATTCAGACATCGGTCAACAATGAAGTCGGCCTTTATCTCACTCCTTCTCCTCGCCATCCCCACCGCTTTGGCCAGCAACCATGGAAACCGATTGACACGTAAACATCAAGCTCGGGCCGCTCATGCTCAAATCGACCAGGAGTTGATTGAAAAGAGGAGTAACTTGGAAGTCAGGGATGAACATAATCATACCTTGACCAAGAGGGCTTTCAGTGGTCGAGGAACCTTCTACTATACCGATGTTGGACTTGGTGCTTGTGGTGAGTTGTTATGGAACGGATATACCCAAAGGATGTGCTGACGCTATCCTCCTCCTTCCCGACCGCTCTACCACACTACATTTTCTCTTCCCCCTCACTCTGTGCCCTTATCCCGCTTCGACTACACAGGTCAACTATCGCAGAACAGTGAATTCACCGTTGCTTTGAGTAAGTTTTTTTCGGAACAATTTTTGGATGAATATCGAGCTGACATTCAGACACTGCGCAATACGGTGGAGGATGTAAGCCCGATGACTCACAGCACTATGCGCCATACTGACCCATAGACCCTGGCCCCGAGTGCTTCAAGTCTATCACCATCTCTGCCAATGGTCAAACCCGAAGCGCTGTCATCAAGGATCAATGTCCTACCTGTGGTTACGGTGATCTAGAGTAAGTCCGCTTTGAACGGTTTGGAAGGACCTAGCTGACAATCCAGTTTGTCCCCAGGTGTAAGCCTTGTCCGGTCCCAGTAAAGCGCAGTACTAACAAACAGCTATTCAAGCAATTCGCCGACGAGGGTGCCGGAGTTATTTCCATCACTTGGTGGTTCGGTGATAGTGAGCCCGCACAGCCATCTCCTCCTCCTCCTGCCCCTACTTCGACCTGGACCCCACCTACCTCGACCTGGACTCCTCCCCCACCCACCTCGACATACGTATGGGTTCCTCCCACTTCGACTTCCACCTGGGTCGAGCCTTCCCCTACGTCTACCTGGAGCCCTCCCCCTCCTTCGTCCTCATCCTCTACTTGGTCCCCACCTCCCTCGTCTTCTTCTTCTTCCTGGGTCGCTCCTTCTTCGAGCAGCTCGAGCATCTTCTCTTCTGCCGCTGTCAACTCGACCAACCCTTACGCCATCGTCGCTTCGGTGTCCGAGTCCGCCACTGCTTCCGTCAGTGCATCTGCTGCTTCATCATCCGACTCTGCCGGTGTCGGTGCCAATGGTGGTGCTCAAGCTCCCATCATGATTGGATCCAACCTCGCAGCCATTAACGGTCTCGTCACCAACTACGGTCAAATCATGGTCGTCGCCGGTGGTGCCGCCTAAGTGCCCACTTCATCTCGGCATGGTCAAGTATATTTCCTTTTCAATCATTTCTCTAATCAGGGCAATCTGGACATTGTGGGGGAATGATGATTGGGACGAATTTCTTTCTTCATATTTGACGATATTATGACCGAGGATACGATATATTTATTTTATTTTATGTGTTATTAGACCTGATTTTTTCTCTTTTTCATACGGTTTGTAGGGTCAGTGACCTTAGTTAATGGTTTATACTTTGACTCGTGCATCCGTTGTTCTCACTGGGCGCATTGTCAGTGTGATACCAGTCACTGTGTTCACTGTCTCTTGAGCACTTTTAGCAGTTTTGGCACCAACCCCGCCTCCACTTTGGATATGACGGTTTAACTTTGATTTTTGAAAATCTTTCAGTTTCTCTACTACATTTCTAATATTCATACATATACATATACCTAAGCAATGGGTAAAGCACAAAAGAAGAAAAAGACTCAGGCATGGAGACATAATCCTATCCGAGTCCCCGACTCGCATCTCCCTGCTGGCAAGGGAGAGGGATCCGCGGATCCCAGTAAAGAAAAGCAGACTGTTCCGGTCCTTGCAAAGGTGCGCTTGCGTTCATCTTCACATTTTCGACCGCTATTGCAAACGCACAACTGACGATGTAGCTCAAGTCGACCGAGTATGCAGACAGAACATGGGCATGCGCAGCTATCTGTAATTTGATCCAGAATGATCCTGCTACGAGAAGGTTGTTTCAAGCAAAGAATGTCGTTGGAGAATTGATTGAGAGGTTGAGCGATGATGTCGATGAGGTCGTTGTGGAAGCTAGTGGTGCTCTCCGGTATGTCAGCTCGAGAGTCGATATTGGGGGAAGCTAATGAATAGAAATCTAGCGATTGATGGAGGACATGAGCTTTGTGCGGAAATGTTCAACAAGGGTGTTATGGCGCATATCATCGTTCTCTCCCAGAAGGTTAGCTGATTCCTACATGTGACTCCAGGATAGAGCTGATGAAAGATATCCGGTACCATCGATTCCGTATTCGCTACCAAGCCCGATACAGAACTAACCGACGAAGCTCTACAATCACGAAAACATTTGTTAGGCTTGACAGAAAATATCCTATCCCTGATCTGGTCAATGGGTGAAACATCCCATAAATCCCTAGAATCGTTGAACGCCGCGAACGTAGAGGGGCTACTGGTGAAAGTGCTAGATGGACGAGCGGTCTTGGGACCAGCTGTAGCCGTCGCTGCTGGTACGTCCCCCTCTTCCTCATACAAATGGGGTCCAGCTGATGAAGTAGCTCAGGCAATGTATTCGCTTTCGCAGGATAACTTTGATTTCAAGAGAAAGATGATCAATGAGCCTGCTGCTTTGGAAGTACTTGCTCAGGTCGCCAGGGACCAGGTTGCAGTCCAGAAGGAAAGTAAAGGCAAAGGAAAGAAGGACAAGGCTGGACAGGATGACAGGGATTTGCAGATGTTGCTCAAGCTTCTCGTTTGCGGTATGTCACCCCAATTCACATGACTCATGCTGATTTATAGGTGTCTTGAGAAATGTCGTCGACTCAGGAAGCGAAGTGGATGAGCAAGTCAACATCGTCGCTATCACAAACGAGGTAGCTTTACCCATCATCAACGATCTACTCAATCTTGATTCAACACACACCGTCGCTAGAGTCTTCGAACTCGTCAGAGAGATTGTACGTGACACTCATCATTCAATCTCTTTGCCAGTGCTGATAATGTAGCCATCACAATCGATCCCACAAGCTGGAAAAGATCTCAAGATGGATCATCGTTCGCCTGCAGAGATCGAGTTGGAATCGATCGAGAGAAGTTTGAACACTGTTGTAGTCGGACTTGAGATCCTGACGGGTATTTGCGCCGGTATCGAAGAGTCTGACGAGGTCGAGGAGGTCGAAGAACCTGGTAAGCTACCTCTTTCTATAGCCAGCGACTAGCTGACTTTTAGTAGAGGAAGATGACGAGATGGATGAAGACCTCGAAGACGAAGACTTGATTGCACAAGGTAATGATACCAACGGCGATATCTCCGTTGCTCCAGGTGTATCAATAAATACACCCGTCACACTCTCCCACCTGCTCCAAACCCTCTCCCTACCCCAGCGTCTCAGCACATTATCTTCCCTCACCCCCCTCTCATTCCCCCCATCCTCGTCAACACCTTCACCACATCCACCAACCACCTCTTTACTATCAACAATCCACCTGCGAGCTCTCGAGGCACTTAATAATCTACTATTAACGACCGTCGCTGGTGACGCATATCAACCCGCCTCAATCCCATCACAGGGTGTTTGGGATACGTTATTCAAGATTGTGGAAATGATCGCTTCTGAGCCTGCAGTCATTTCGGCAAAGGGACACGAGATGAGAGGAGAAGTATTGGAGATGGCGACAGGTTGTCTGTGGGGTATTGTCAAGCTCGCTTCTGATGAGATTGTAAGTCTTCCTTAAACCTTGATGCGGAAAGAGACTGACAAATAGACTGTTGCGGAATCACAAGTCAAGCTATTGATTGACATTCTACCATCCTTGAAATCAGATGCGGCAAGAACAAGAGTCATCGAGACTCTAGCATTACTTGCATCCCGCCAAAACGTCTCCAACGAGGAGAACAAGGTCAGTCACTCATTTGATCCTATATGTGAGCATAATGGCTAATATGTAGGCAATTGGAGATTTCTTCATTTCATCCCTTTCAGCTCCACCATCCACCACCCTCACTCCCGAAATATTAGTATCAGTCCTAAACGCAATAATCGATATTTACGCAGATGAAGATCGATCATACGACGTCAACTTCGTAAAGAGCGAATACCTCAAATCCCTCTCATCACAAGTCAATCGAGTTAGGAACGACGTAAGTCCCATACCCGATCATGTATAGCACGGACAAAAGACTGACGGGGTAGATGAAAAAGATTGATAGACGTAAAGACCGAGAATTGAGAGCTAGGGGTGAAGAGACATATGAGAATTTGGTGGCTTTCATCAAATATCGACGTAGTATCGGGCGTTAGTCCAACATCAAGGATTGATCGTCAGTATCCTTCCCACTGATTCTTGTCTCCACAAACAAAAGCGACCCGATGATGAGCAAAACTTTATCAAGCTCAACAGTCAGACCTAAAGAATGTTGATACTCCTTCTTCAACCCTCTGAGGGTCGCTCTTACATCCTTTTTATTGTGATCTTACAAGAACTTAGCTGATGTGGTAGTCCCCCAATATACAAAGAATGGTCTCAATCGTAAGTATTCCCCCCACTCTTTCTTGCCCACAAACGAGAGCGACCCGATGATGAGCAAAACTTTATCAAGCTCAACAGTCAGACCTACAGAATGTTGATACTCCTTCTTCAACCCTCTGAGGGTCGCTCTAACATGCTCCTCCTTGTGATGCTTATCAGGATCTAGCTGATGTGATAGAGTTCCAATCCTGGTAAAGCCATCAATTGTAAGTACTTCTCACCCTTTCTTGTCTACCTCCCCACAAATCAAAGCGACCCTATGATGAGCAAAACTTTATCAAGCTCAACAGTCAGACCTACAGAATGTTGATACTCCTTCTTCAACCCTCTGAGGGTCGCTATATTCCGATGTCGTAGTTCTTCACGAGAAGTCAGCTGAAACCGTAGTGTTCTAGTCTTGCCTTTGATAGTAGGATATATTTGCACATCTTTCAAAACTCCAGGATTCTAGATGCCTGGCTGCTTCTTCTTTCATGCATGCTATGTTTAATGTAATGTCTAGCTCTACTTCTTCTTGTTCTTGCGCTTCCTAGCTTTCCCATCCTCGGGCAGACCAACAGGTACATCCATCCAACTATCATCCTCCTCCACCACTGGCTTCTCACCTTCTCCATCGTTCCCATATAGCAAAGCCTCTGACTCGACAGCTTTTGCCTTGGCCTCTTCTCGAGCACGTTGTGCAGCTTCGGAGGGAGCTTCTATCGTATCGTCCTTGATCTCTGTCTCGTCTGCTCCATCGACAAAGGACCATAAAAGCGGGAACTCGCCCCTGAGCAGAGCGAACAGGAGTGGTCCGAGGACTACCATTAGCATCAACCAGTCGATGATCAGGAAGGGGGGAGGACTCACTACAAGCAGGACTGAGGTACAGTAAAGCAGGCTGAGCCCGTCCAAAGTAACTCATAATCCACATACATCCCCCTAATCCCAATACATAAGAAACCATGCCCACTAGGAAATACGATCGATTGAATTTCGATTTGTTCGTTACTTCTTCATCAGGATTTGATTTAGCGAATCTGTATAAATCGAATCGGAGGCAGAGAGAGATCATGAGACCTGGGATGACGATATCTCCTAGACCTAGTAGGGCGAAGTCGGATGATGAACCTGATCGAGGAGCTAGGAGTTTGATTGGAGCATCGAGGGAGGTCGCTACGTCTACCATTACTGGTGTGCCGAATACCTGGGAATCAGCTTAATCCTTCTCATGTCGAAAGACAGTAGTTTACCCAGAAGATATCATAGACTAGTAGAGCCGATAGTAGGACGATGGCAGTGAGGAATGAATCCAATTTGAGGAGACCCAAAGTGGAGGTGGCTAGGCATAATGCGATAAGATTCGAGAGGAGGTAGTGCCTTTGTAGCGGGATGTAGAGTAATGGAGCGCCAATTGCGATTGGCAGGAGAGCGAGGGAAGCTAGGGATATCCGAGAATGGTAGACCTCTGATTGTCAGGTGGCTTCAGAGCTGTAGTAAGAAAGCATGACCTACGCTTGAAAGAGTTGGATATACGGATGTGATAGTATGATGGCTTGTAGCCTAGCTTGCCCGTGACCCAATTAGCGATACTACCCAGTGTCTGCCTGTGAGCTTCCTGTTTCCGCTCCAGGCGTTCCAGCTCACATCTTGGATAGCGAACATTCCCGCTCCAGAGACTACCATTCAGCTGATTGTCTCCAGGGATCATGAGCTGGACATACAGTAAATCCCAAGGACGAAATTGATCCACTCCTTCCCCGCATACTTGATAATCAACCACATTCCCAATAACGCAACACTCCCAAAGAGGGGTATAATCAATGTATCTCCCCAAGTAAGGACCTCATCCATCGAGTTCTCATCATCATATGCCTCATCTTCATCAGGATCGGGAATGGCCTGCTTGGCTTTCAATCGAGCTGCCCGAAGACGTTTGGTAGATTCAGGTGTCTGTTCATCAGCTATGTCCCTGTGGGCTGATCAGCTTACCTTCAAAGACTTGAATGATCCGAGGACTAATGGAATTGTCGCTTGGACTAAGAGCGAGGCATATGCCCGAATGGCCTCTGCTGATTGAGCCATTATGTATGTAGGTCCGAGTGTCACAGTTACCTTTAACCTTGTCATGGATCGTTAAAGGTGGAGTTGCACGTGGCAGTCAAGAGTGGCGCTTTGACGATCATGAGTCGACTTTTTCGCGTCTTGAGCGTTTACTATATTCTCTCTCGGTAATCATCGACGCGACTCGGGTAAACGATATGCCAAGAGACTCTCAGTTCATTACCGATGCACCACCTACCAATACCAGCCACGGATTTGCCGTGACGGAGAAAACCCTGTTTCAAGATTCAGACCAAAGCGCCCGAGAACAGCTATGACCTGTACCTGACGTAGAATTTCAGCTTGGTAAAAGGGTTTTCGGAAGTCCTTTGATCGGGGTAAAGGGACTTTGTTCGGAACATTGAGTATGTGGAGCAGTATCTACGGTAACGCCCTTTCGGCTTAACAAGGGGGCGGCTGGTCGTTGTCACCGGGAAACGTGTCCGCTTAGACCTTGTTGTGTTTAACGGATCGATTATTCAGATGGTCCGTGTATCTTTTTCAGAGTAGCTCTGCTCGGCTCCCAACCTTGACTACAGTACCTTCCTTTCAATTCCATACACACAACACTGATACCCCTGTCCTGAGTGAAGATGGCCACTAGTGCCGACCTTACCCTTACTTTCCATCGTCACCATCTCCGCCCCTTCGCTACCCAACATACCTTCGGAGACGGGGATGTAGTCCCCACCTGACCTTCCTTTCAGTACGGTAACTTTGTGAAATTTCCTGAAATCTTCAACACACCCTTTCCCTTGAAATGATGATACTAAAAGAGTCAACTGCCGCATAGACCCTCTTTTTCTTCCCTCCCTCCCTCCTTTTTTTTGTCTACATCGTAAAATTTGTAACCTGTACAGTCAATACGTCTCCACATTGGATACAATAAGCACCTAGCAGGTACACTACGCGGAAGAAGAAAGTCGACATCCTTCCATCCGGCAGTCCCGGATTACGACTACGCTCCACTCAACGATTTACAAAGCTTCTACCAACAAAAGGATTTCAATCATCGTCGATCGATCATGTTTCCATAAAGAGGTGACAAGCGGTGACTGTCAATAAAAAGAAAGACAATAAGACCAAGACGCGAAGCTGTGTTGTGTTGTGTGTCAAATCTGTGATTTTTGTGAGTTGCTTCCTTCCTCTAAACCTTATCCCATTCCTCTCATTCCCCAGCTGGAGGACTCCATCATCCCTCGTTCCTCTCCATACTTCCTGAGATGTTGACTCAGCCTCTTATTGTCTTTTAGCTAGCAGCTGACGGTTGAGTCAGCTTTGAATAAGTGGGGTCGCCAATGCCGATAAATATATAAGATCGACACAAATCGAGTGACTACCTTCATCATCCCATCTATCTTTCCCATCGATACACACCAAGCATCTATCGATACAATGCAATGCCTCCAGCTTACGATGGACTTCATCATCTCGCTCGCCTACTGGAATCAACATGTAAGTTCCCACCTGGGACAGGAGCTGACTGTAGCCTGAAGCTGAACCACTTCTGGCTGCTGCGAATCGAGAGTATCCACCTTCGGATACAGTCATTACAGCTCCTACACGACGACCCCAGCCCCTCGGAGCAGGCACCACCCAGTCCTCTTCCTCTTCCATCGGCGGCCTTACTAAAGCTGGTCACAGCCCTTCCATATCTCGTGTATCCCAAGAGAGACTCAAGAGGAACGAGACGATCTCGCTCACATTCTCTGGGTAAGTCCAACCCACGTAGTCAAGCTAATCATCAGCCGAATGAGACCTCTTCGAACCAGTCAACCACCTACTCCATCTACCGCCCACTCTCGCCAATTCCCAATCATCCACAGATCCACTTCATCCACCTCTACCCCGTTACCCAAAATGCGATTACCAATGCCCCCATTCGCATTCTCGACCCTCGATACCCGAGACTCCAGCCCCGAGAGGGAAGGATCCAAGACTCAACCCCTCCCTACTCCTGTCCTTACCCGACCACCCAACCCAGTTCCAATGGCTCGATCAGTATCCGAACCACAGGGATTATCGGATATGAACCAATTCGCTGCCCATCAAATCGCTAGAGGTCGATCGGGTAGTATTTCGGTAGACAGGGGTCGAATGAATCGACCAAGAGCAGCGACTGGAACGATGACTGCGGCTGAACGACTTGCGAACCTACCCACTCCCCTCAGTTTCGGTGAGATGAGACGAGGTAGAAGTCCGGGTCCGCGATCTGCTGGACTCGGTTCCGGTAGACCATCACCTCTGGGCCTCACTCCTCGACCTCTGCTCCCAGCTCGATCCATCTCCAACGACCTCCTCAATGCCCCGGATGTTCCTACCGATGTCGATCAGGAATCCGCCGAGAGTGAGGTACCCCACGAGATGGCACCCCAGGCCGAGGTCGCGGAGGAAGAAGGTGTAATAAGGCGAGACCTAGGATTAAGGGGGGTATTTCCCAGTAGGCGAGGTCAGAGGAGGGGACGACCAGGTAGAGGCAGAGCCATTACCCACTAGAGCAGAGAATCGTTTAGTATATAGATTTTTTTGGGATTTCAGGAGGTTTCCGGTTTCCATGGTTAGCATTTCATCATTCACGTACTGTATCTCTTTTCCTGTTTCATAATGACATTACGACATGCATGGTATTGACTGTGTTCAGTCTTTGGCTGTATTGGTACATGTGTTACTATCTCAACGTCGTCGTGGTCGTGATGATTCGGATGACTCGAGTTCATCCTCTTCGTATTGGGTCCCTGGAACGATCTCCCTTCTACTATTCGACCTGGAACTTGCGTTCCACGTAGGCTGTAATCAGAACGAAATCAATGGTATCAATGAATATGACTTACTCCTTTTCGAGCTGCAGACGGTCTCGCCTGTTGACTTTGACTTTGACTTTGCTCCTGACTCTGACTTTGACTTTGACTCTGACTCCTCATCCCTTCTTCATCTTCCATCTCACCGTCCGTCTCCTCCTCCTCAACCTCTGCCGCCGAAGGTCTCTTTCGTTTCCTACCCGGTGCAGTTCGGAAATGATCTGCTTCCCTCGTTGCTGCTTTTTCACCTAGGAAGGAAGGTTCGGTATCGTCGAATGATCTATCGCATTTTGGGCATTTGGAGCCTCTATGGCGTTTGTAGGCGTTGAAGCAGTATTCGTGAATATGTGCGTCGCCTAAAAGTCAGCTGGTTCCTACCACAGGATGCAAGTAGCTTACATCCGTCATGTTCACATTTGACACCCTAATCGTTCAGCTTTGACTTAAACCGAGTCGCATTTAGCTTACCGTTAGGACGATCTTGGAGCATCGTTGACAGGTGTAAATATAATCCTCATATTGATCTTTCAAATACATCTCCAGCTCCATCAAGGAGCGCGGTGCAAGACTATATCTTCCTCGTCTGGAATCAGCTGACGGAGGGACGAGATGTTTTTCGCAGCTTACTTTGATCTCAGGAACCAGCCTCTTGATACTGCTGACGACAGGACCAGCTCAGCTTGCGATTTGGTGAATGCGGTCTTTACGTCCGAGACTAGAGCTAGGGCTCTTGTTGATCCGACTGAGTTGACAGGGTAGGAGGTGATGATGTTGTCGATCTGTATATCAGCTATGGGATCCGAGTGTATGAAAAGTGGTGCAGCTTACAACGGCCTTGATATACGACAATTCGACCGGAGAATAGTCGGTAGCTGACAATGCTATATCGGACGCATCGGTGTTGACCTGATCATCAGCTTGAACCGGGTTCGATCTTCGCTAGCTTACCAATGCAATCCAAGTCCTACCCGCTCCAGTCTCCTCCTTCCCTGTTGCTACCGACATCCTAACTTCCTCTAATAAAGTCGTTACATCACTTAAAAAGTCGGTCAGGCCTTTATCAGTGATCGGATGAGGTATTTTGAAGTCTGTATGTACTTCTGTCACTGTCAGCTGCTCGCATCGAAAGAAGTAGAGGAGGAAGGGAAATGACTTACTCTGACATATTTCAATGGCGCGACCGTATAGCTGAAGAGCTACATTTTGGGTCATGATTCTCCTCGCCAGAAGGGATTGGATGAATATACAGTGTAGATCGGACGTCATCCTTGTCTCCTTATTGCCTGTAGTCTCAGTATCTATAGTGTATAATGATGATACAATAGAGTCAACTTGAAGACATGAGCATAGACGCGACTTGTACTTGATATCCTCAATTTAAGTCACGTGATCTGTGCCTGAAGACTATAGATTTCTATCAAAGCCAGTCAGTCTCTTGCTCAAGCTATACCCAACATATATAGACAGGATGGCAGCAACAGATATAGTAACAAAGAGGATACACGTAGGTGGATTAACACCAAGTATCACACCGGCACACATTCAAGATCGATTCAAGTCATTCGGAACTGTTCTCGACGTAGAGGAATTGAAGGCAGACGCGCTAGGTGAGTCTGCTTGCTGAACAAACGTATCTATAAGCTAAACTCGTAGGTCAGCCTAGACCGTTTACTTTCTTTACTATTCAGACAACCCGAGCTCAGCTTGTGAAGTGTAAGCTCATACGTCGCTGAGGTGGCTGGCAGCTGACAGGCAGGTCTGAATATAATGTCGGGATCTATGTGGAGAGGTTGTCAGCTGCGTTTGGCAGAAGCCAAGCCCCGCTACGATATCCGGTAAGCTATCCGCACCATGCTTCTGCTCTTCGTAAGCTGATAACAGTCTTGAGAAGGAGAGGAACCCAACTCAAGAATCCATCGATGACAGACTGAGAAAGAGGAAGAGGCGAGCTATCACTGTCCGAGCTTCCGATGTGGGCAAGGAAGCACAGGATATGCGTATCCCAGACGAGGAGAACTACAAGACCAAGAAGGTGAGTCAGATTTCTCTAGAGCTGTGACTAATGAGCAGTTCTGGACAGTTGATGCAGATGGTCACCTCATTCGTCCCATTACTATCCGACCTACCCACCCACTTCCTCGTCCAGATGTCGTAGTTGCCAAAAAGGCGGATGGGAAGAAACGTCGCAACCCGCCTTCCAGGCTCAATATGAGAATCATCAACCCCACCTTATGGAAGCCGACACACTTGAACGAAACATCCCTAGATGACGGCGAAACAGAACGAGAGGAGGAAGGGTGGGAATTCGAAAGTGCATCGGAGGAAGAGGAGGATGAGGAAGGAAAGGTCTTAGCTGGAAGATGGTTAAAATCCACCGAGGCAGGTGTAGAGGCAGAAGAAGTTTGGGTTTCAGGCAAATCTGTTCCAGAATATCTGCCCGTGGAAGAGGAGGATGTGATGGAGAACGGAGTACAAGGGTCAAGATCGGTATCGCCCTTATTCGCCGGAAGGAGGGACCGATCAGCTTCACCCCTCTTCCCAACTCAACAAACTCGAGCTGAAGGCTCGGCATCGCCTCTTTTCGGTAGTCGAAGGCAGAACATTCAGGAGGAAACGCCGGCTACTTTGGAGGTCGAGCACGAGGAGTCTGACGACGATTTCCCGCTTTTCACCAGCACTGCGACGCCCGCTGCCGCTATGACCACCACTCGATTGCGTTCTGCATCACCTCTCTTCGCTAGTCGATCCGCTACATCTGCGAAACAAAATGAGAGACCGACACCTGCGTCTGCCAAAACTGTCGAGAGACCATCACCCGCAGCCACGAAACCAGCACCCACCCCCGCAGCCACGAGACAAGTCGCGAAGCAAGCCGAGAGACTACCATCTCCCATCGCTCAGCGTACCGCCGTCAAAAAAAATACCGAGCCCGCCCTACCCGACCCCGTACGGGATACAGCTCGAGCAGAAAAGTCGCGAGATCTCGGTCTTCTAGCCTCCTTCCTAGGAGAGGAAGTCTCAACTGCCGCCAAACCTACCCGAGGAGAATGGGCAGGATTTGACGAGGAGGATGAGGATGAAGTGGAAGATGACGAGTTTGAAGGGGTTCAGCCTTTACGAATCCGAGGTGGAAAAGGCGATGAGGATGAGGACGAGGATATGGAATCGAGCTCTGAAGACAGTGATAGCGATAGCGACTCGTCCAGCGTTTCTTCCGACAGCGATAGCGACGACAAGAGCAACGACGATAACGTTGAGGTCAAGGTTACTACACCCTTCATCGCAACTGCTACCGCCCCCGCCGCATCAGCACCAGCACCAACTCCCGCACCGGGCCCCGCCAGAACCCAATCAGTCCTCAAAGCGATGTTCGCACCCGCCCCAGCTACCTCATCTTTCCTGCTCGGCGCCCTAGACGCCGATATAGAGCTAGACGAGGAACTCGACATCCCTCTAGCACCACCACCTATTAAACAAGCATACGAACCGGCAGCAGCTCTACAACCACTAGCAGCATCCAAGAAGTCCCATTTCGACCCCGACGCTAGTATCCCATTATTCTTCCCTACTTTCGGGAAAGGTGGGAAAGACGCTATGAAGGAAGATACGGAAAAGGAGGGATATGTTGGATTTTGGAGACAGGAGACCGATGAGGAGATGAAGGCGATTTGGGAGAATGATAAGGTCGAGTTGACTAGGGATTGGAAGAAGAGGTACAGGGATGGTAAGAAGCAAAGAAAGAGGAGGGGCGGGGGTAATGATGTCGAGTGAGCTTAATGAAGTTCATGGGCCAATTGGTTTTGCAATGCTGTATCACATGTATATCTACATAATCTTACAAAGTCGAGGACACTAATACTCTTCTTTTTCTTTTCCTTCCGATCAAGGTACAACAACAGTTCACGAGACATCCCCTCACGCTCCATGAAAATCGGTAACCATCGTCCAGGTATCATCGATACTTATCTCCTGCTTGTGTTTACTATCAGCCCACCATCTCATTCTCAAACATCCATCAGCCCCTCCCTCCCATTTCGCGTACTTCCCATTTCTTCTCAACCATTCTTGTGGAGGTTGCAAAGCTTCAGACTGATGGCTTCTCTAGCATGCAGCAGTGCTCAGGAGTAAACAACCCAACTCAACACTCGAACGACTGGCAGCGAGAGCGTATTGCCATTCATAAGTCTGGTCACCTACCATACTGCTCCTGCAATACCATCTCCAACATACCCCAATCTACCGCACTCTTCCCCCCATTCCTGCGTTTCACCTCGTTCGTAGCTGCCGAAATTTCCTTGATTCCAACCCCAAACTTCTTGCCCAATGCAGCTACTCTCAGCCTATACTGAGCAGCTATATCCTGCACGATCCTACTTCCCGCAATGACACTCTGCTCCCTCTCTGCTGGAGTAAGTTCTCGAGGGGGCGTATGCCTTCTTGGAGGTTCTGGTGTTGGTTCTTGAGCTGGGATAAGGACTGGTCGAGGAGGCGGTAAATTGACATAGGCATATACTTTATCTGGTGATGATGCGCGTTTGGAGAGGCGGCGAGAGGATGGACCGTGACCGTGAGCTTTACGATGTTGTTCTCGCCGGCGTTCTTCGTTACTTCGCTCAATCTCTTGGCGTAAAGGTGTAGATCCTTGAGGTATCCGGTGTTCGGCATCGTTGATGGGCGTCTCGTAGCGTCGAGACGCGGTTCTTTGCGAGACTACAGAAGCGGGTTCGGTCGGGATTTCCATTGCGCTGGCTCTTTTGCGTTTCTTCTTCGGAAGTGCTTGGGTCGTTGAATCCGCGTTCTCAGGAATTGATGCGTTTCCCGCTTCAATCGGTATGGCTGAGTCATTGCTCACAGCCGCTCCGACTGCAGGGGATAAATCGTCCGCTGAAGTGGCCAGAGTCTCTTGGTTGGCATTTGTCGATCGGAGGATACTCGTGCTGGTAGACTCAAGTTCAGCTTGAGTATGTTGAAAAACCACCTCGGAAGTACGAGATGGACCAGCGACGGGTTCCACTTCGCGTCTCTTGCCTTTGGTATCGAGTTCTGCGGCTGGAAGTTCGGGAGGTGGGGTGGGAGAATCGGCTGCAACGAGGGCTCGATTTGGCGGAGCATGTGGACGGCCGGACAGCTCTGTGGACGGCACCGTCTCCGGGACCAAGACTGATGGTGGAGCCACTTCTGCCTGCCTTGATGTAGTGGCTGCTGGAACCACCCTATCGGTAGACCTAGCTATTAGCTTGATAGGCAGCGAGTTCTGAAGTCGAGAGAGGCTTACCCACTACGTGTAGCGACTCGTTCTGCCTCGGCGGCCTCCCTTTGCGCTTGCTTTGCCGCCGTAGCTGCCCGCTCTGGTGCAGTCTTGAGTGATCGATCGACTTTTTCATTGATGAACCTCGCAACTCGACGTGAAAACGCAGTCGAGTTCTTCCTGAACCGTTCATGCCATGATTGCGAAGTATGACGAGCTGCCAGTGGATATTCGAATTGATCGCTCACCTATCTTGTCAGCAGCGTATAAGTTCAAGTGGGACCACATACTAATGCTTGATAAGTCTTACGGCTACCCCATGAACCTCCGGGATAGTGGTACGCGAGATAGCGACAGAGAAAGTCATCATCTTCTGGAGTGTACTCGACCCGTGGTCTACCTCGTCAGCCAAGATACCAGACATCTGAAGAAACAGACTTACTTCCCAGTAGGCCGTCCTGGACCTGTCCTCACTGGCGAATCTTCATCCATCATGCTATCCACCTCTTCACCATTCTGATCCACCTCAACCTCCCCAGCTTCTCCAGTCTCGCTCCCCGCCGGCGTGCCCTCTTCATCCTTTGGTGTCGTCAATTGCAGCGTCCCATTGGCGATACAGAAATCAACCCAATCCCTCTGCGCCAGCTTTTGCCAATCCCGCCGATTGTCCTCCTTTTCCTTCTTGACTGTCTGGAAGAAATTGCTAGCCATGTCGACGACCAAGACATCCGCATGTGCTCGTTTAACGACAGAGAGAGCTCCTACCGACTCGAGCTGCCGGACAACTTTCTTGTAAGCGTCGTCGGCTTCTTCATTGACGTCCCGCTGGACATTCTTTGATACCCATACTTTGAGCGGGAAACGTTCTGGAATTGGTTGGACCATGAAGGGGACATCCAGATCATCTACTGTCACTCGACGCTGTCGGTCGAGGCAGGCGGACAGCCAATGGTACGGTAGTATGGCCGGGTTGCTAATGGGGACTCCGTCGAGAAGAGCTTCTTTGGCATCCTCATCCCATAGGGGAGAGTTCTCGTTGACGATGATGATGGTAGCGTCGGCATATTCGGCAATCTGGGCTCCGAGTTCCTGTTGATCAGTATTTACTAAATAGCTGACGATATGGGACTTACTTCTGCCTTAGTACGCAATATCGAATAGGCGAGAGCATCATAATGTTCGGGGACAAAGTAGATGATCTCGTCAGAGAGGATAGAGCTTGTGTCGAATTGACTGTAGACCTCGCTCTTGACTGATCCCATGATTCCGGGCCGTGAAGGAGTAAATGTTCCGAGTGATCGCAGAGGGGTTCAAATCCGACTACTGAAAATACGTGGCGATCAGCACACCAAATGGCGCGTACTTCCGAGCTCTACAAGAATGATTGCGTATAGAGGGGTAGTATACGACGAGAAGATATAGGTGTAGAGTGATGTCTGTATATCCAGTCAACAGTTGATGATGCCGCTAGGCACGCGCGTTGCCGGCAATCAAAGTAACTAATAAAGGGGTATATAGATTGGCTGGTCTTCCCTCTACTCTACATCATACTACAAGCATACAATGGCATCAGTAAAGCTATTCAGTCTAGCAGTCAGAGTGAGTACCATGAGCAAGAGTATGACTTCAGCTCATCATCAGACGCTGGCGAAACCTATCGCCAATACAATCAAGTCGCAGGCGGCCGAGTGCGTTCCCGGCTCGTCATCCGAGCCAGGCTGATATGTAGTGTATAGGCATGAATCCTTCCGCAATTTATGTATCGGCCTTGCCCAAGTGAGTTGAATCCTACTACATGATAAAAACCGAGCTGACATGATTAGAGAATGCACAGAACAGAAGCCAGACTACGTATGGGTCTGCTAAATACCGCACCCAACAACGTCAAACCACTCAATGATACCAGGTAGGTCACTCCTCAGCTCTGTGTCCCCGCTGACCACTAGAGCCGTACAGAATGGCGCAACGACATTAGCAGAGTCATTCCTGTTCATGGTAGCAGCCGGCCTGGTGATAGGCGAAACATGGCGTTCGAACCGTAAAGAAGGAAAACGACGGGACGACGTCAGAGACCGCTTAGAGGGTTTGGAAGAGAATATGCAGTCCATCAAAGACTTACTAGAAAGAGGAGGAGGATGGAAGGAACCAATCGATGAAGTGAAAGAACGGTACGTCATTGCAATGGGTACAGCTGATAGTCAGGAATGAGGATTTTGAGAGAATACTATCGACTGTGGTCAATAATGGTTTGAGAGCGGGATGGTTGTCTCTAGGTCACGGAGATGGACTAGGGGAGATGTTGCCGATGCTCGACCCCTCGAAACGACCAATCACCAAAACGATTGACGCTGCCCCGGTCACCGATACTACGGTCGATAGTCCGTTGATGCCTGATTCTGAACCTGCCTCAAAACCGACCATCAAAGAAGTGGGTAGCGTGGAAAGTTGAGAAACCGTAGATATGGGAAAAATGATTTGTCAATGCAAAAATGGACTCCTGGCAAGCTCATTTGGTCGGGAGCCTAACCGATTTCGGGCATAAGTGGGCTTCCGCCGAACGCCTTCGCGTACTCGGTATAGGCTCAAAGTACCCTTTCACTCGTCAGGTGACTATGTCGCGCCACTCGGTCCCACCGCTGTCAGCACTCCACTTATCGGACTTGCGTTGAGGTACAAAGAGATTCCTCTGCTTGACCTACTTACGTATTAACAGAATATTGACAGTGTATCGCACCCAAGCAATAATGCACTCCGATACATACGATAAGCAACGCAGCGTAGCCGCTTTGAGGGAGCAAGCTGAAGCTCTTCGTCAAACGGAAGGCACCGGGCCAGCAAGCTTGCAGGAAAGAACGATAGCCCCCATTTCTGCTTTGCCAGTCGCCTCAACTGGCCGACAGACTCTCATGGATCAGACTCTTCGAGCGATGCCGTGGTACAACATTACCGAGTACAATCCACAGCTGGCAGGCGCACCACATCCACAGAGTCAGGGATGGTGTTGGTTTGGAAGATGCCCCAACCCCGATACGGCCATACAATCAGTCGACGTCGGATCGTACCCTACTATGTCTGGAATGGTCATGAGACGTCCCGAACTGCACCAAGCTTGTCATACCACCCTTTACGAATCGTTCATCGCTCTAAGACCCACCGAAGCTACCCCTTCGTCTCCGCAGCAGATCAACGAAAGTCGAACTCAATGAGGGATATGTTTCAGGTAGACTAGGCTTTAGGTTACAGTCACACTTAGCGTATGGGTCTCATACGTGCTTGTTAGCCTTCCTCGATGATTCCCTTTGTCCAATACTTATTCTACATGTATGGTCATGTCTTCACCAGCTTGCTCAATCCCACCAAGTCACTCACGATGCTGCTGCGGGCAACCCGGCCGCTCATCATCTTCCGATATATACAGTAAATCAAACAGTCATTGACCGAATCTAGTCGCTGCAGGATAAGCAGAACTGTAGATGTACGTTGGTCAGTGAGGTCAAAGTCCAGTCACATACTGCATGATAAGGACTACACACATGGGATACTCGCAACTTCGGAAGGCACTCTCTCGACGCAAGGTCGTACACAATACTCACAACCCTTGACCTCCGCCCTCTTCACCATCAGTCGTACCGAGCGGTGTATCACATTCGACCCATAGTAACGCCATACGTCTGGCCTCTCTGAAGTCGGGCGACAGTCCCTTTTTAACTCGGAGCTCACTGATGTATTGCTGGGCCTTCGCTTCGAACGTCGTAACTAAGTTACCAAAGTCATGAACCGTGTGTTCCCCTCCTAGGGGCTGGTACAGCTGTGTGAGAAGGGTTTTGGCTTCCTCGAGTACGCCTATGTCGACTTCGGTGTTATTTCCTGCGGTGTTGATTGTGTTGACCAAATCTTCGTGTACTCTGCTGGTTCTTGCGGCGAAGCCTAGGCAATCGTCCACAGTGAGGAGCCCGGCTAATTGATCTTCTTGGCTGGCATCGACACCGAAGTGTGTGGTCTGTGCACCGATTTTCCCAGGGTTTGAAAAATGATGATCCAAGGTCAACCCTACCCGGTTTGTCGTGCGGACCCGGGTGAGTCGAGGGTGGCTTATCGTAGAGAGTGGATTGTGGATGAATCACATCAACCCAAGGACGGCGAGCTTTATCCGCAGTTCGAGGACAAGTAGGGTATTTGGGGCTCTTTTGATCTGATGCAGAACTCGAGAGGTAGGCCAGGACTCCTGGGCGTCGATCGTCCAGTTCGCGACGAATCATCTCACTCTGTTTGTACCTTGAGTGATCACCGATTGTGTACGATTCAGACTGGGCGCCCACAGAGCTTGGGGTCGTTTCGTTTTGATTGTCCGAACCCTGTGACGAGTGAGCGCTGCTGGGCGAGCTCGATATCGACATTTTGAGGTGGATCAGAGTATGTGTGCTGGACGAGCTGGTATTCGCTGTGCTAGATTGACTTGCTGATTGGGCAGGGTGTTGGGCTTGAGTCGATTGTACTAGACCTGGAAGGCAAAATGATTAGAGGAACAATTGGAGCATCATCAAATCACTTCTTTGAGCGATTTCAACTGGCATACAAAGGATCCCCGCCCGAAAGGCAGCACGAGAGCTTTTAAGGCTATACATATGCATCGCTTCCTTGAAAGGTTCGTCGAAATAATGTATCCCACTTTGCTCTTTCTCACTGTATGGTCCTCAAATATTCACCCCTATGAGGCGGTGCACTGGCACCAAGGAACGGCGTTAGGAGTCAAAACACATTAGTGCCGGAAGACAAGTGGCGCAACAAAGGTTCTCCATGTCATTGGCACATCAAGGTAGAATGCCGTGTGGAGCGTATCAGAAAGGATCTGGTTAGCGTTAGATCCTATTCAGTCTCATGGGGAAGGAGGAAATGGAGCGCTTGATGAAAGGGAGGATTGTGGTCTGGCAAGGGGTGGACCGACCTATCCGCTGATGCGAAGATATTGGGCTGCGCGCCCAAAAGATGCGGATCAACAATGAGCAGGGAAGCGGAAAGTGTACTGCGCAAACTCGAGTGTCTCCGAACAATATCAGTCCCTCCCTGATGTTTTTAATAGCCCGGGTCCATGCAATTTGCCACTCGCTTCTTAGGATCCTAACTGAACTTCGTGGCATGCTTTCGATTCTGCACACCCAGCCACAAGAGTTCCTACATGTGAAGCAAACTCATAGCTTTGTGTCACCTGGTTCCGTCTCATATCTCCCTGCTCACTTAGTCATATATATCTCCACGCCCTCGGTCGGACAAGAAACTTCTACACAATTCATTACTGGGACCACCAAATAGGCATTAGTTTATCAACAATCCCGAGCACCTCTGATCCGCACTCTGCCATCACAAACACCTCATATCTGCTGACAGCCATACCCTTTCTTATCAACAGGTCGTCCAGCTAATAACACATTCAATCTTTGGACCGATGATCCTTCGGGTCTTGTTCGGGGATGGGGCCAGTGGTAGCCCGCGTGGGTGCCCCAGTACTACCAGCCCCCCTCATCCTAAATCTCCAGGCTAGATCCAAACCTCGACTCGTTCTGCGCATGGAAGCCACAGTCACCGGAGCATCGGGATCGGGCGTGGCCGTGCTCTGAGTGAGTATAGCCTTCTCGATGCAGTTCGTACCCGCATACGCCGTCACCCCTGATGCCTCGTCGTCCCTAACGATGGCACTCCACGCAGTTTCGGGGGTAAGCGTGGCTTTGGGTGTGCGGCAATTCTCGATATCACAGGTCGTATTGTCTGGAAAGGTTCTAGCCTCCAGCCAGTCATAGTCTAGCACCTTCTGCTCGCTAATCTTTGATGAACCGGTCGGCATAGTGTCCAGACTTGAGATGGCTTGAAATGTGTGGTGTTGAAAGCCGAGAATTGTCTGGAGAAACACCTAGTTCCTATCCTGCTTTATATGTAACATTCAGCTGCTCACAAAGGTGATTGACGTGAAGGGCATCGTCAGAGATCCCCGGGCATGGCAATGTCTGTGAAGCCTCACGGAGGTAATTAAAGTAAATCTGAAGAATGGAGATCAAACCTTAAGATCGATAAGAAAGGGTCACGAGCCTGTATTCCCAGATCTGCTCCACAGTCACCAAGGAGAGCACGCGGCCGACCTGGAGCCTGACTGTTGTCCGGCCGGAAGTCGAATGACACTACACAGGATGGCCCGATGATTGGCGTACGGTGGCAGGGAGTTTTGTGGAGCCTGTCACAAAAGGTGAGTGTGAGTATGTGACTTTTTAGGAAGGAGGAGAAGGAGCGGCAATGAAAGGTGCTCATGATCAACGGCCGAGTCGTGGAGCTGACCAATCATAGAGGCGGGACTGCGGTATACGTACTTCACAGCTCCACGAACGCATAACTGAGACCGCTCCACTCACTCCACTCGACTTCCTAAGGAAATGCTAGATGGTGGTTTTTAACCATAGATGGCCTCATCCTTTGTTGGCCATCTGCTACGGGCTGTGAAGCGAGATGTCTGATATCTATATGAGGTGGAAGAACGAAGCTTCCACCAAATTTTCCGACTTCCCATTACAAGACCAGAGTCGCACAATGACCCAATGTGAGTGACACTCCTGCATTACTGGGTTAGCTTCGATGTAGACACTCGCCTTGGCTGATGTTGATTACAGCCGAATCAGTATCCGGCAACGAGGGGCAACCTCTCACATCAGCCATCTCCAGTACACACACGCACACCGAGCCCGCCATTGGAGATATCGTGTGGAAGACCGCAGATGAACTGAGGTTTCCCGATGAAAACAAAGGGCAGAAGGCGAGGTCTTTGTCGACCACATTTGGAACTACGTGTATGCTTGCAGAAGGTTGTGTTGTGAAAAAAACCGCGACCGACCTGTTTGATCCAGATTGTCCACTCGATTCCCTGCACAGCAAGTGCTGGCGCGCTGTGGAAGGAAATGAGAATCGGGATGGGAGGTGGAAACTTCCGACTTCACTGGTTTCGACATGTCGGCCGCGTCCCGTCGACAGGGAGCAGACTGAGAAAGCAATTGGAGATGGCGGATTCACCACTGTAGACGACAAGATGGAGTGAACGGTTGCATCTAAGAGAGGGAGACCAGTATGAGATGCATATCCATGATGAGGATTGCCATTCAGAAGATCAATCCTTGATCTTGTTGTAAAGCACTGAAGCATTATACCCAGCAACCACAGTCTCCTCACATCTGACATTCCTCTTGATCAATTTCCCATTCAAATCATAAGCGTTCGCCTGACCCTGATGTAGTTGTAGACGTGAATGGGGCATTGGGGAGAGCTACCTGTCAGTTTCTGTCAAAGAAGGGAAGACGTACGGTCCCAGAGCTCAAACCTGCTTCAGCTGCTACTGCCCCTGTTGGATCTACTAGACGCTGTACAAGAGGTGGGAGGTGTTGTGGAACTGCTAGACTTGATCTCTTTCCGTTACCTAGTTGATAGTCGACTGATTGCATCAGCTGGCTGCTTTGCGGAGAATGAATAAACTCACCATTTCCACCCCATACCATGACGTCTTTTCCGTATAGGCCTAGATTCAATCCCTTCTCATCTGCTTCTTTTGCCGAGTCGAGGACTGCATAGACGTGTGTACTTGGTGAGGGGGACACTGATAGATTGGAGATACCGAGGGGCAGGAATGCGTTCGCTTTTTCGGAATCTGGTTGTCAGCGACGACTACGTCAAGGGCGTCTAGGCTTACATTCCTGTAAACCACTAACACTGCAACCATCAGCATACACCTGACGGGAAAAGTATGATGACTCACGTCTTGACCCTGGATGGTGTACCGTTTGCAGAACTCCATAAGCCATTGCCGAGCGATCCGGTGATCCCACTTCCACAAGCGAGAAGATCAATGAATGATCCTTCCTTGCCAGAAGCTGATCTCTCGACTGTAAAGAAAGTAGTGGTTCCTCCAGCCTTGATATCCGTACAGTTCAAAGTCGTTCCTCCAGGGTATCCCTTTGCCAATACAATTTCCACTGGAACCTGTACGATCTCGACGGCCGCATGCGATCCTAATCCAATTTGCCCAACTTCATTCGCTCCAAATCCCAGTACTCTTCCGTTTGACGTGCGGACAAAAGAGGACCTGTCGGAGGTAGCGACCTGAGCGATCTGTATACCGGTAAGAGAGGGAATTTCGGTCAACTCGGGCGCGAATCTTGGATCGGATTCAGCTGGAATGTCCCGGGGCATAGGTGTGAATTCTTGTCGAGTACCCAATTGTCGATGAGTGTTGGCGAGGGGTGAGAGGGGTAATGAGAATGATCGACCGGTAGATGTGACGGCCAACAAGTGATTTGTGCCTACAGATACATTGGTCCACTTCTCACCTCGTTTCAGACCTCCTTGAGCTTTAAGTTCGTAGTAGTCTACACCGGGGTTTGTGCCGAAGATGTAGGACCACCAAGATTGTTCGTCCCGGTCGTTCCGCTTGGCTTGGAGTGCCTTGGATGCGGAGATGGCGTATAGTTTACCATCGCGACTTAGAGCAATAAGTTTCGCAGGGCCAGGAGCTAGCTCCTTGAGCTTCTGGGAAATGTCAGCTCTAGCTTGATATATCAGGACTCCGTGAGCTTACCTTGCCCTTGAGCGACCGTCCCAACTGCCCGGAAGGATCGTATCCAACACCCCACATCCAGCAATCTCCCCTAGCATCGATACAAGCCCCATACCCCTCGGCAATGACAAGATCCCGCAATGGTGTAGCACCGATGAAAGTCAATGGCGCCGGTTTCTTGACGTTACCGCTTGGATCGGCGGATAATGTTAGATTTCGATTATTTCCCCATCCGAGTGGTGTATACGGAGATACTGTTGATGGAAGGGCGAATTTGGATTTGGACTTGGATATGGAGGCTACCGTTTCCTGGGTGAGTTCTTCGGCGAGAAGTGGATTCTGCCATGTTGTATATACTGCGTATATCGAGACGGAGAGTGCTGTTGCTGTAGCTACGGGGATAGTGCGAGCTCGAATCGTTCGAGCTGAGGTCGAAGCGAACGACATGTTAATCGGTATCACGGATGCTGTTGTCTTCTGCCTGTTATATATGTATTTGATATGGTGTTTGCAGTGCTGTATATGGTTGAATCTGAATATATGCTACATCAGTGTAATCTCGATCCTCACCGGCTATTAAATCGAGGACCCCACATATCATCTTGACGATCGGATTAAATGTAATTAAATACTATAAAATAATAATAGCATAGTACTGAATCAAGAACCAACCAGGATACGATCATTAGGCAATTCACTACCTACATCTTATATCCATATCACCTATACAATGTCTCTAGCTCGAACATTCCTCGGCACCTCAAGGCAGGCAACAAGTCTCGCTGCTAGGCGAACGTTCACTTCTTCTAGCTCTCGTAGATCGGAATCCTTGTTTGTTGTATGTTCAAAGTTATGGAGCTGTAAACGGGGACTGACAATCTAGCACCGTGATACCGATTACAACAACCCATCTGTGTGTCTCTGCAATCGAAATTTAAAGGTGGAACTAATGTCCAGATCCCATTCGAATTCGATGCCGAGAACATGAAGCGATGTGAGGAGATCATCGCTCGTTACCCACCTCAATACAAAAAGGCCGCCGTCATGCCTATTCTCGATATCGGACAGAGGCAGAACAAGGGATGGACCAGTATCAGCGTCATGAACGCTGTCGCCAAATTACTAGACATGCCCAAGATGAGGGTCTACGAGGTCAGCTACAGTTTCCAGTCACATTGGATGGGAAGCTGACCATCAGGTTGCAACTTTCTATACCATGTACAACCGAGAACCCGTCGCTCCAAACTTCTTGCAGCTCTGTACTACCACCCCATGTCAACTTGGTGGATGTGGTTCCAACGCTATCTTGGACACAATCACCAAGAAGTTGGGTATCAAGTCTGGAGAATCGACAAAAGATGGGAAATTCACATTGTTGGAAGTTGAATGTTTGGGAGCTTGCTCCAATGCTCCTAGTAAGCTCATCCTCACTCGAAGCGTTCCAGCCGAAGCTGATAAATCAGTGATGCAGATCGGGGATGATTACTACGAGGATTTGACACCCGAGACAACAGTCAAGATCCTGGATGCGCTAGCAAACGGAGAGAGGCCCAAGCCAGGACCTCAATCTGGTCGATACACCTCCGAGAACTCTGCTGGTTTAACTGCGTAAGTAAATTCTCATGTCTGACAAGCAAAGCGCTGACTTGCAGATTGACATCAAAGCCATACGGACCTGGAGAGCACTGCGTTTCCGAGTTTGCATAGATACAAGCTTTATGCATTGGTAACCACAGCACAATACAGAGCTGTATCACCCTCTAGCTCGAAAGAATACGAAATACAAATGCCTCATACAATGCTATGCTAATTATCATACCTTATCAAATCTCTAGATCATTGTCCCGCGTCACTATCATCCCGCCGAATATCGGTATACAGAGGTGGCAGATCGACTACCTCCTCGTGCTCCGGGACCCGCCATCGGCCCGCATCCGCGTGCCTCCTGAATGTTGGCTGTCTATCGCGATCGTGGCTAGTCCTCACTCTATCTCTCGTCGGCTGTGTTTCGTCAAGGCTAGCTCCAGCTGGAAGTGTCGGGATGTCGGATGAGTTCGCAGGATTCGTTATGCGTAATGTCTCTACTTCCGGGGACGTGCGTTTAGGAGGTAGAGGTCCAGCCTGTCGGGATGATTCCCCAATAGCCGCTCCTAGACCAGCCAATTCCGCTGACGAAGAATGTGTGCTATCGTCATGTGCGATCTCTGGCTCTCCATCTACAGGAGTTTGATCAGAATCCACCCTGAACGGATCGACCACCCCTTCGTCCCCTCCTCTCTGTTCCCCATGCGTAGATCCCAGATCCACTTCATATCCCCCATCTACTCGGCGCTCTTTATCCGCCAAAGCGCGCCTCCTTCTTTTACGGCGAAGTAGGAAGAATAATATCAATCCGAGTAAGACTAAGAAAGCAAGGACGCCGATAACGATTCCTGCGATACCGCCTCCGCTGATTTTCGATGAAGAGTCGTCTGGAGGATTTGTGGAGCTTGCTAGAGTGTTTGTTGCTAGGCCTACTGGCCACGAGCCCGTTGGCTGGGGTTCTTGGAGGATACAATCTGATCGAGTGGAATTGGTGACTTCGTATATCCCCGCAACTCCTCCTGTACCATATCCTCTTGCCGAACTAGGATCAGCCATCATGTTGCGCGGCAGAAGCTTAACTCACTTCATCATAATGGTAAACCTTGTCCCAGCAGTCATATTAACTTGCCAATCTCCATCATACCCTCCATCATTCAATGGTACTTCATAAGGATAGAAAGCCTGATCCAGTGGAATAACACTCATATTATACGGTCCATCTTGCTCCCCTCCATTCCAAGTAATATCGAATCCTTTTAAACATTCCCTAGCTCTTCCAGCTGGTGAGAAGGAGAACTGGGACGAAGTCGCATTCGCTGATATGGTGTTCAGGCAGGATGTTTGGGGGGATGAGCCTACTACTTGGATTTCGGATGAGCCGCCATATCCAAAACCTCGACCGTCGGACATGAACATTGTGTAGTATGCTCCTTGTTGCAGCTGGAGCTCAATCTGGGATTAGCCTATGCTGCTCCGATAGAGAAGAGGGACTAACTGTATATCGTCCAAGACCATCTGAATACGCATCATCAGGGATCTCATATACAAATGGACGGCTGTAAATGGGACTACAGATCAGCTCATGCCAGTATAGGGGACATACATGATATAGGCAGTAAAAGGAGGTGTAGCATTCGCCCAAGTCAGATCAATGATCTACCATCAGCTCCGCTCCAGTGAATAGGGAATGTCTCACCTGACATTGAGTAGTCTCTGTGGGCCAGTAGAAGAAGAACTTCTGCTCGACCTGTTGGCCAACTACCACCAATCCACATAAGATACCAGCAAAGAGTAGCCCCGCCCACATCCTCTCTCTTTCGTCCAAGAAAGGACTGCGCGATGAGATGGATCAGTCGTTGCTCTCGAAAGCTTGAATGACCGAACGGTATAGGAATGCCTTGTCGTCGCGTATGATTCGATAATTTAGTGGACTCCAGAAAAGCGCTGCAGTGGGATCTCCGATGATCTCACGGTACCCTGATTATAAGATCGACAATAGCCACTCTTTCCTCGAAGAAGTAAAGTGAATTGACGACAGTCAAATACGTCCGAGCTGATACATGTACTTAAGCTGTAGCTTTGGCTACTCTAGTCATGTACCAAATGAAGCTAGTTCATAAACCAGCTTGGCCCCGGGCGGGACATCTCGAAATCTCAAGTTTGGAGGTCCGGGTAAAGCGGTACCAAGACAATCAGGGACGGACCGATTTCCAGGAGGCATGACGAGAGATCTCAGCAATTAGTCGTCATGTAGGTTGATTGTAGTCGTCAGCAATCATACACATCAACTTGCATACCCATAATGTAACCTAGAGCGAGACGATACGAGAGCACCAATAAACACACATCATTGACCATATCTATACCAATTCCGTTCCAACCAATACCCTATTGAGCAGTCCTGGGACTTTCCGGTGCACCATCACGTCATTGAGGGACATCATGATACATGGGCGGAAGATCGATCGTACCGCCCTGAGGAGCAGGTTCAGCTTCAGCGTCTCGATGAATGTTGAACACCGGCTCAGAAGTGATTGGTGAAGTGTTGCCATTATGACCCTGGCTACCGGCATGTGAATGTTCGGGAATATCGGTTTTCGTATCGTTCGTACCGGACTCTGACATGGACTGCATAGGTGGACCACGCAAAGGTCGACCAGAAGAGGATGAACCGGAAACTGAGCCGGCTCCGGGAGATTGGGGGGCAAGACCTCCTGGAGGACCTTGGTAAGGTTGCTGTGATGGTTGATAAGACTGCCTCGCGAGGCTGGTCTTGGATGGAAGGGGGCCTGCTTGGCCGGTTGGGGGAAAGTAAGGGTTGGTCTGATTTTGAGGACCGTGAGAGGCCATACTGTATCGGTTGGAAGCCTCGTTACCGGTAGGTGACAGTTGACTATCGCTATACGCCATCGAGGTTCTTGATTGATGTTGTTGACTTCCCAATGCAGCTACACCAGCTACTCCGTATGCTTCGTGTCCGGTACTGGAGGGTGCGAGGCTTGAACCATAGGGCATTTGAGGCGCTTGAGAAAGTCCAGTCATCTCGGGGGAGGGGTAGGGCTCGACCTTTGGTTCAACTGCCGACATGGGCGGTCGACCCATTCCACCATGACCCCCATCTTCATTGAGATCGACAGGTCGAGCGTAGGAATTGACGACTCCCTGAGTCCTCTTTCTTTTCCTCAACCAGAAAAGAACACCGGCGATGATTGCTCCCAGAGCGATGACTCCAACTCCGGCTCCAATACCGGCGGTTGCACTTGTACTAAGCCCACTCTTAGAGGACTCAGTGACGACTACAGTGACGGGAGGAGCGAAGGATCGACTACTGGATGCGACATCGGAATAACCATCGTAGCCGCCTAGGTCCGAGAGGGTGGTAGATGCGATTTTGGATCGAGAGGTAATGAGGGATGTCGGAAGTGCGGCGGCGGTCAAGAGGCCCGTAGTCTGGACCGAACCAGGCCAGGCGGCGGTAGTGTACATCGGTGCGATGATGCAGGAGTTTGAAGATCCTTCGGCGACTTGATAAACCCCCCCGACTCCACCTCTTCCGTATCCTTCGACATTACTATTTGTCAGCTACATCAACTCAAAAAAGGAATCGTAGCTCACTTCATCATGATGGTAAATCGGGTCCCGGTCGTCATATTGACATTCCACCCAGATGCTCCGGTAGTAGTTCCACCTCCGGAAAGAGGTTGATCCCATGGACTTGTCGAGGAATCAAGTGGGAGGACAGTGAAATTATAGGGACCGGTACCCAATGTATCCACCCATGAGATCTCGAAATTGTCTTCACACATTGCAGTCGATCCGGCGACGGTAAAAGTGAAGTCCCTGGTACGGGTTACGACGCTGTCCAAGCAGTTCGAGGTGGGTCCACTACCACTCATTTGAATCTCGGTCGGGTTGAGTCCCGCTAGATGGTCAGCGGCATATTACAGCGAGGCGTGATTGTACGCACTGAAGTACCCAGTGGAGTCCATCATGAAAACGGTGTAGGGAGTTCCAGCGGGAATCTGAAGGGGAATCTAGTCATCAGCTGATCATCCAGTGCAGGTGCGAAGATTGACCGCGAGAGCAGTATGAGTACGTACATCGGCAGTAACAGACTTGGTACCGTCGTATCGAGCAGGAGCGGTGATATCCCAATAAATAGGTTCCCCATCAACGGGTCTGATATCAGTGCTCACTCGCCTGCCGAAACGATAGGACCTACGCCATGACCATAGTCCATGGAGGGACTCCATCAAAGATAGTAAGATTGTATGTCTGCTCATCAGTGCTTGGGCGACTGATGATGAAGAAGAAAACCTACAACACATTGCTGTGTCAATTCCGGCCAGATGAAACTACCAGTACTAAGTCCAGCACACGTTTGTACGAGCCCGGACCCAAGCGTGAAAACGACTGAAAAAGCGCGTATTGTGAACATCCCGACGCGTGTGGTGTAGTTGTAGCCAGTCTAGGTAGTGTAGATGTATGCAAATATATAGATTTCTAATTGGAAGAGTGAATGATGAAGTGATGTATAAGCAACGGATAAAGAGGCGAGGCAAAAGCGAAACGAGGGGACGAGGTAAAGAGGTCCACCGGTCCGAGCGTTGGAAGGGGAAGGGGGAAGGGGTTCAGTGATTTTAAAACACACACAGATACGCGAACAAGGTTTTAAACGCATGCAACCGCCCTTTGTCCTTCTTTCGCTATTGCAGATGGATAGTACCCTGTTTGTCTGGCCAGACCGACTTGATTATCTTGCACGATGCATACAATGAGCGGTACGATCAGCTACAATTCGAAAAAGACGAGGCAAGTTGAACCGAAAAACGCCTAGGGCAGGACAAGAGGATCTCAGTTACGTTGTTCAGGAACTCAAATAGAAGAATGAGATCTCGGTCATCCGGTCGACAATTGAGTTTGGGTCCCGCATTTCGGGTCGAGGCAGTAAGTTGTATATCCAAATATAACTCAGAGAGAGTTGGACGTTGAATCAACGCATCAGGTTTGAACGCCCCAGGCATTTATTCTTCTCATACTCCTACTTATCATCATCCTTCCCCTGCTTATCATTCACGTTTCAATAAGCTATCATGTTCAAACTAGCTACCTTACTTTCGGTACTGCTCACCGCTGTGAGCGCTCAAATCACCATTGACCCCGTCACTTTCAATCAGTGCGAGACCACCAACATCAGTTTGTCGGGCGGTACTGGCAAGTCATCAGAATACCCTTTTCAGCTTAGTTGACGATCAGCTCCCTACTACGTATACGTCTACCCCAACTGGAAAGATCCCGTAGCACAAGAGCTTTCCTACTAGTAAACGCTTCAATCATATCAGCACTACCCCGCTGACCTGTTTCAGCGCCAGACTCGCTCCTATCGACAACACATCCACTACCTGGCTCGTCACTCTCCTTGCTGGTGAAGAACTTAGGGTGAATGTGAGGGGTAGTGAAGATATCTTGATCGTCGAGGACTTTACTCCAGCGGTCACTATTGGTCAGTCTCTCCCCTATCTCTCAGCGCGTAGATCTGGTCATCAGGCCCTGGGATCAGTGATGCTTGCGTTGATCCCGGAATGCCCGGATTCTCCGATAGCTCCCTACTCAACTACGGACCCACGTCTACTGGTAGCTCATCTTCGTAAGTCCCTCCTAGCTTCGCAAGCCTGGCTGACAGGGATAGTCAGTCGATTAGCATTGGCTCAACCACGTCAATGGGTATGACACGGGGACTCGTCTCTATGCCGCCCTCAGGTACAGTCACCTCGACTTCAAAGAGCTCCAGTACTTCAAATTCGGGAGTTGGAGACATTGCCCTCACCTTGGATCACTTGTGGATCAGCTTGATCAGTTCGATTGGTTACTTCATAGCATTTGTTGTGGTCTAGGTCTCATTTCAGTATGGTAGTTGTATGTATACGTCGGTTCTAATTGATGCGTGGATCAGAAGCCCGATCAAAACGGGAAGGAGAGTCGAGGCAAACGATGGATCTGAGCATCCGGTCATACGGCGAGGAAAGGTCCTTTCATCTCCTTGAAACTGTCAGTGAACTCGTGCTTGATTTTTCCAGACGCGATATTGTGGGACGTCTCATCACTTTCCACCATCATTTTAGAATACTCAGCCTTCATAGCATGATGTATGTCTTTCTCCTCTCTCATATATTGCTCGCCACTGCAGCCTTGGCGGAAATCAGTATCTCCACGCCACCTTCGCTCGCTCAATGCCAAGCTTGGACAATTACTTGGTCCGGGGGCACTGGTATGTCCTACTTCTTGACAGCTCAGCTGATATAAGCCCCATACTACGTATACATCTACCCCGAGTCTTATCTCGACGAATCCTCCTTCATGTAAGTTGTCCTTCATGACGTCGCTCATGGTTAGTGAGCGACTAGGACCGAGTAATGAGGAACAAATGGAATACTCGGTCAAAGTCACTGCTGGAAAGAAGATTAGGTTTAATGTCAGAGATAGTATAAATCCGGGATATGAGGGAACAGCGTTTACGGATGTTATTGCTATCAGTCAGTCAAGTGTTCACATCCACAACCTAAGACTGATACTCCAGCGTCAGGAGGCGATAACTCCTGTTTCCAAGGTGGTATCGTTGGTACTTCGGCCATCCCTCTGTAGGTCGTATCCACCGATAAACTCTTATAGCAGACCTCCCGCCACCATCGTCTCACCAAGTGGTTCTGTCAGCACCCGCGTGCCGCCCCCTTTCTTTGGAACTTCGCCAGCCTCTACATCAGGTGGAATTTTGCCTTCCCCTCGGCCGAGACAAGTGCCGCTCTTTCGTCTCAATCGTCTCTGGCGTCTAGTATCGCTTCTTCTACCGCTACTGCTACCGCCAGGAATGGGAATGCTTCAAATTCAGGCTTTGGGATTGGACTTTCGATCGCGCTTGTGTTTGGTGGTATCGGGGGCATTTGGGGGGCATTCATCTTGACGATGTGGTAATGTTGATCAGTCTAGTTGAAAGGGCAGGAAGAGACCCAGCAGATGGATGTTATATTTATTCAGCAATTTATCTCGCATGCAATATTCATGTGCATACATTCTGCTGTGTTCATTCAAACGTCCTACCCCAAGCAGTGGTGCAGACAGAAGGAACCAAGTCTCGGGCATCCGGCAAGGACACGTCCTTTGATCTCCTTGAAACGGTGTACATGAGGTCGCAAGGCATTTGGACTTCTTCCTCAGCACAACATCCCAAGGCTCAATCCCTATCTCTTGCCTCTCACATCATCATTTTACCTCTCGAGTGATGATGCTTCTAATACTTCTGCCATTCTGCTTCGCCACCGCCGCTTTGGCACAAATCACCATCGATACCCCTTCTTCTCTGGCTCAATGTCAAAGCACCACCTTGACTTGGTCTGGTGGTAATGGTACGTACATTGCGTATACTTGATGATACTGATGATCAGCTCCGTACTATGTATACGTTTACCCCGAATTCTACCTCGCTGAGTCATCCTTCTAGTACGCCACACAGCCGTTAAAAAAACTGACATACAGTCAAAGGCTTGGACCGGTCGATGGAACTACCATTCCCTACAATGTGAATGTTCCCACTGGGAAGAAAATCAGGTTCAACGTCAGAGATAGTGTTAATCCAGGATATGATGGATCAGCGTTCACCGACGCAATCGATATTGGTGAGATCGTCGTTGACCACTGGATAAGCACTAATCACTCAGGCTCTGGGACCAACGACGATTGCCTTGCTGATGGGCCCATCGGAACTGGGGGCATACCACCGTATGATTACCACCTTCTCGACGCCAGCTGATAGGTAGGATTCCAAGCAATACCGGACTCCCGAGCGGATTTGGTAATTTCTCAGCACCATCCATCGCCCCTTTTCCCGGTACCGATACCATCATCAGCACCACCGCCACTTCGCCGGTTGGCAGTAATACTATCACCTCTACTCCGGCGACGTCTTCGTCTGCTTCCAGTATTATCGAGTCAGCCACCTCGACCGGACTCAGGAATGGGGGTGAACCTGTTATTGGGGATACTCCCAATTCGGGTTTTGCGATTGGACTTCCTCCCATCTTCGTTCTGGCTGGTGTAATTGGATTTGCAGGACTGTTCATTTCGGTTTCATAATCTCTCTGTATTGTGGATGATCTTTTGTGAGATAGGAAAGATCAGAGCCGGCTGGTACGGCGTGATCGTAGTCAGATAATCAAGATGCAATGTCCATATGTACCAAATATAGACGATACTAAACTAGTCCTCCGATTCCGACCGGGAACTAAGTGTATACCTGCCAATCGTATTTGATATCCTTCCCCCAGAATTCACCAGGACAGTCAATGACCTGACCACCTCCTAGTCGCTTTACGTCACTCACTCCCGATGTGGGAGTAAATGCGTTCCAGCGCTTTGGACCTGTATTTGGGTCTAAGGTCTTGATGAATGATATCCAGGCTGACGTGACTTCTCGAGTCTATCATTAGCGGTGACAACATACGTAGCCATGAAATGACGTACCAAATCACTGGGCCCTGCCCCAAATGTAGGGAGGATGTCATCCTGCCTATTAGAACGCTTAATATTTTAGAACAGTATGGAAGACGTACCTCATGACAAACCCTTCCATTCGAGGAACAGTACCCTCCTCCTTGATTACTAGCATACGTCCTTCCTCTAGTCCATTCTCCCACCCAAACCTTCCCGCCACCCCTCGCCCACTCCCTACCAACCTGCCTAGCGGGACACCTCCAGATTCCATCCGTGACGATCTTCTCCAAAGTCTCACGGAACGTATCGCCCCCACTTCCTAGGTGGTATTTGCCGGACATCATAAGCGCTGCTGCCCTCTCTTCTCCCATCAAGAAAGAGAGGGTGGAAAGGAGGGTCGAGTTTGAAGCTGGGATAGGGGTTGGGAAGAGGGCATCGATGATCTGCCCGGCTTCGTTTGCTGTTGATGTTATCAATACCGGGAGTTGGTTTGGTGGGGAAGAGAGTCGATTGGGTGTTGAGAAGAGAATGGTCGTAGGATCGGAAGGAATGGAGGGGAAACCAAATGACGGGCGGATCGCTGTTTGTCAGCCAAATCGAGTGGGAAGAACGGTAGACTGACGTTCACCGAGAGGCACACCCGGAATAGTATATGGTGCTGTGTCGAGTAATTGGCTCTGAGCGGCAATGATCACGTCTGGTTGAAGCTGGCGTAGGCAATCGAGGGTGGTACATTTCGCAATCTCGGGTATAGCATAGAATGATTTCGTCAACGCATCCGTAATGGCAGGAGGAGCCAGTCCGTAGAACTACCATCAGCTCTTCCTCTTGCTCAAAGAAGGTGACGTACCATAGGGTCAGACTGTAATATAGCTCCTCTGAAGAAACCCCTAGCAGCAGGTGTTGCCCATAAAGCTACTCATCAGCGTCACTCCTCCGATTGAAGATGACTTACCTCTAATCATATGAGCCCCCGAACTTTGACCTCCTATTACCACCTGGCCTCCATCACCTCCAAAGTCCTTCGCTACATTCCTCAGCCATCTGAGGGCAAGGACGATATCCCCAACTCCTAAATTTGGGTCTTTTGCCGAAGGTGCCGATAGTGGTGGGAGGTACCCTAGGACACCTAGTCGATATTGTAGGACTACTGCTATAATATTTCCTTCTTGTGCCAATCTTGCGCCAGATAGACCCGGCGCTGAGGCTGAACCGGAATCGAAAGAACCGCCGTGAATCCTATACATTAGCGATCGCTGTGAACTGGGAGGGTGGACTTACCAAGTAAAGATTGGTAGGTTGGCGTTCGGGGCGACACGAAGAGGGGTGTAGATCGTAGCAAACAGACAATCCTCAGATTGGGTAAATCCGTCCGAATATTCTCCCCTCTTCTGCGGACAGGCAGGCGGTAATGTGTTGAACTTGGTCCTAGCGATCAGCCTAGGTTATCGGCAAGTAACATACCCAATAGACGAAGCCACCTGAGAAGACTCCCATCGTTTCGCATCCCCATATCTGACTGAATACCTACATCCCCCATCTACATTGAGTCCTTGTATCGATTTCCCGCCTACGTTTACCGAACAAGTGTTGCGATTTCGATCAATCATAGGTAGACCAAGCCTGTTGGTCGTTCCCCATGATGAGATGAAGAAGAAGGCGTGTGCTGATACCGTCAAGAGTGGGCATGTGAGCAGTAAGCTAGATAACAACATCGTTCTTGGTGAAGGAGTCGAAGAACAAGACAGGTGAGGTAAGGTTAATAGACATTTCGACCTTGATCCTGTAACATACACTCAATCGACGCCTTTTGATCCAGAAACCTCCTGACTCAACTAGGGGGAAAGGTTGTGTATACATACACCGCCAGCTGACTAGTGCGAAAGTGGAAAGTCGTTTGTGAGGAGATCAAGGGGGAACAAAAAGCTTTCTACTGGAAACAGGGGTAATTGTCACCACGCCTCTTTTGGGCCTGATCGTCCCTCTTTGGCGAGACTTCGATGGTGTTAGGATGCCGTAGCTTGCATGTCGGATGTGTTCTACGCCTCTGGGTCGCGTTCAAGAAGGTATGAACAGAGGGGTAGTTGAAACCAAGCTCAAAGATGATTCCTTGGTAATTCAGGCACGACGTACTAACAGTTTTCGAATCACCTGTCCAACCCTCATTTCCCAGTCAACTTACGAATTACCAACGCAATCAAAATGTCACCAGAAGCAGAAGCAGGACCTTCAACAGTCAAGTCACAGTCTCAAGGACCACCCACGAAGGGTGCTGGCCGGAAGAGAAAAGCAGGAGGAGATGGAAAGAAAGGCAAAGTCTTCCTAGAGGACAAGGTATGTCCCTTCCACATCCAGAGATACGGCACTGATATCAGGCGGGCCTGCTATCCCTCATGTCCAGTATCACTGGAGGTAAAGATACGGTCGCCAAGTCCAAGCTCGATAATCAGCGACGACGGAATAATCCAGCCGACGAGCCAAAGGAGGAAACAGCTGCTGGACCTAATAAAGATAAAAAGAAAGAGAGGCATGAGAAGAAGAAGCTGGATAATAGAGCTCTGGTAAGCTGCTCCCGGTTGGCGACGTAACAAAGCTGACAAGGCAGCGAGATGCAAAGTTCGCCATAATGAAGGAAGCAAAGGAGAAGAAACAGCTTAAAAAGGGAAAGGTCGATGGTGTCAAGGTGGAGGAGAAACCCAAGAAGAAGTCTGTCGGATTTGCGTGATCTGGAGGAGACCTTGGTCCACAAGCGAGAAGCCAATACGATCTGTACCATTATACATACTCAAGTCCGAGTCACTACAAATGTATCTTTTGAAACGTCATGCTCATACAATCTACGGAATCCATCATGCCTTTCTCATTAATCCCTCCTCTCCCCAGTCGGCCCATCTCGCGGGATATCATTGTAAAGAGGGGGTAGATCCACTGTCCGTCCACCTTCCTCAGGACTAGCAACGAATCGACCACCATCCGTCATTCGCCTGTACGTTGTCGTGGAATCATCCTCCGGTATATCGAGGCTCGAGAGGTCGTTGGTACTTCGCCTTGTGGCTGCCGTTTCCCTAGCTGGATTGGTAGGAGTTATTGGTCCTTCTGGGAAACCGTTCGATACCCTGAGTGTAGGCTGGGATGACATTGACATCGCCAATTTTGATCTCCTTCTTGGGTCTTCCGCTTGTTCATCGGAATTGGATGGTGGCATCGAGGTACTCTGAGGCATGAATGGGACCACTGTCGGTTGAGCATCACGAGGTACTTCAGACTGCTCATAGCCACCAAAGTTGGCCAGTTGGGGCGTTGATGTAGAGGTGTTTCGGGAATGACCATGACCATAAGTGAGGTTTCGTGAAATGGACGCTGGTAATACGCCGACAGAGTTTCGGTTGGTTTCCTGCATTTCGTCTGGGGAAGATTGGCTTGCATGGTCGGGTAATCGCTCGATGTCCCTGTTCCTTCGGCGTCGGTACAAGCAGAACAGAAGAAGTAAGAGCAGAAGTAGACCGGCAATGACGCCAATGACGATTCCAGCAATTGCGCCTCCTGAGAGACCGCTTGTGGATGTTTCATCACTCGGACCGGCAGGACCAGTGGGTCGACCTGTGCGACTACCGGTAACGCTGGCGGTCTCGGAGCCGGTAGTACTGGGTGCGGGAGGTAAGGAAGCGGTAGTCAATCCTGCTGGTAGAGGGTTCTGGGCGGCAGCGAGGACAAGCGCTCCACAATTGGAAGGCATGTCCGTGTCGAGGTTGACTCGGTAGATTCCTCCAATTCCACCAGTACCGTAACCAGTATCATCACTGTATGTTAGCTTGGCTTGATCAAAGTCAACTCGGACTCACTTGAACATGATGGTAAAGTTGATTCCAGCTTGAAGATTGATAATCCAATTGATATCGCCCTGCGACCGATCGCTCATCCTCACTGTAAATGGCCTAAAGCTCTGGTCGAGGGGAACAATCGAGACGTTATAGGGAGCGTTGCTTGCCGAGTAGTCCCAGTTCAAATTGAAGCTGTTGGAACATTGCGCTAATGACCCCGAGGCCTCGAATGAGAATGATTGAGTTGTGTGGTTGAAAGAGCTTGATAGTTCGCATGACGATAACCCGGGCTGAGTTACTTGAAGTATTGATGATCCACCTGTACAGTTAGATAGCTTACGGAGAAGGTTGTTCGTCGACTCACCAGTTCCATCTCCGTTCGCATCCGACATATATACCACATAGGGAGTGTCCTCGGCAAATTGATGAAGGATCTAAAGTCAGTACTCCATCAGACATCATCGACGATAATTTACTGGGTATCTGCCTGATCGTCCCGAGTAGGCGGATTCGGGAATGTCATAGACCATAGGAGCGCCATCGATCGGTCTGTTTATCAGCAAACGTCACCTGAAAGCTGACACCGTCTCACACGAAGAACGCCCTGAAAGGTGGCAGCCCGCCATTCCATGTAAGATCGTACGTCTGCGGTCATCAGCACATGTTCCAATGACAGTCGGAAAAGTTGCTCACTCCGCATTGATTCGTATTTCCAGGCCAGCTAAACTCGAAAGCGTCCGTCTGAGCCCGTATTTTTGGTAGTAAAGCTAAACTAAGGGCAGTTTGTAACCACCACATGATTGATGGTCGTGTATGATGATAAGCCGAGAGGGAAACTGGATATACAACAATAACGATTTGAGAATGATCAAGTCGATCAGAAATAAGGAGTATGCCTTGAGTAAGTGAGAAAGGAACAGAGTTGGAAACCTTCACTTGATCGGTGTCTTGGCGCATTGAAAGCGGTGGGACGAGAGCATGGCTCGGCATATTATTAGTGGTCGGCTCCCTCTTTGCTTGACGTGGTCACATTTATTTATTGCTTGGCCTGGCCATTATTACGTCTGATGCAATTAGCGGTGTGTCGTACTCTGGACCTGAGCAAATGAACGAGTATGCATGAAGGTGGTGAGTCACGATTGCCGTAGCACATATCTTCCGATGACTACGAGTGCACCCAGAATAGTCTTGGCATTAATGATCGACCTGTGGCGGATTGATTAACATATTTCCCAAAATATATTTCTTGTATTTCTCCCAAAACAAGAAATCCGGCGCGTCGGCTTATCGGAGACGGAAGCAAAATTATCAGAAATCAGAAGACGAGTCAAGCGAAGAGAGTAGGGGAGTTGAATAAGCACTACACTACCTATATATCATCAACAGATACAGCAGTCAGTGAGTGCATATAGTCCCTAGATGTATCTGACAGAACAGTGTGTGGTGTCCTAGGTCTCCTTCTTCATGATCCCATGACCACCCAGACCTCTCTGGCAGGTCAGGAGATGTACGTCGACCGGCATTCATCTTGGGAGCCGAGCTAACAAGACTCAGTGTCGAGGGTCTATCTCTGCTTCAGCACCGGTAAGTCTAGCCAGTCAGGTTAAGATCAAGGTTGACAACTCAGTGGTCAAGATGCAGCGGGTGTCGTGACTTGTGGAGCTGGCGGACGATTCTACCAGGTCAAGGCAAACGGTATGGTCCGTGATGTATTTGATGCTTCGGCCATTTCGGGTTTGAAGGGATGGATGGGTGTCGGACATGGTCAGTCAGCTTTAGCCTCCAGGAGTTTAGCTGACAAACAGTCCGATATCCCACCGCTGGTAGTTCGGCGCACGCCGAGGCTCAGCCTTTCTACGTTAACTCCCCTTACGGTATTTGCTTTGCTCATGTAAGTACGAAGGAAATTGCGAAGTACTGAAGCTGATATGTAGAACGGAAATCTCATCAACACCCCTGCTCTCAGGCAGCAGCTTGATGCCGAGGCCCATAGGCACATCAACACCGACTCGGACTCTGAGCTCATGCTCAACATCTTTGCCGACAACCTCCAGCAAACCGGAAAGTTCCGGTTAGTCTGCCTTCTTGACCCAAATCTGAATGCTAATGGTATAGAATCAATGAGGAGGATATCTTCACCGCCATGAAGACCACCATGGCAAGCTGCCGAGGAGCCTACGCTTGTGTCGCCATGCTCGCCGGTTTCGGACTCATCGCGTTCCGTGATCCTAACGGTATTCGACCTCTTGGTATTGCTACTAGGCAGGGACAGAGGGGAGGAACGGATTACTTGGCTGCTAGTGAGAGTGTTGTTGCTCAGGGATTGGGATTCTCCGACTGGCAGGATGTCAAGAATGGTAAGTTCATCTCTCAACCCTGGAAACCACGCTTATATGTAGGTGAGGCAATCATCATCACCCGAGCTGGTATGACCCGACGTCAAGTCGCCGAACCCGCCGTCTTCGCTCCCGACATGTTCGAATTCGTCTACTTTGCTCGACCCGATTCCACAATTGACGGTATCTCGGTCTACCGAAGTCGAATGGCCATGGGTGACCTACTCGCCGAAACCGCCAAGAAGGAACTCGCCAAAGCCGGTATCGTTGTCGACGTCGTGATTCCCGTGCCCGACACATCCCGAGTTGCTGCTCTACAATGCGCTCAACACCTCGGTATTCCATACCGAGAAGGTTTCGTCAAGAATCGATATGTCGGACGAACTTTCATCATGCCTGGACAAACACAACGTCGTCAGAACGTCAGGAAGAAGTTGAATGCTATGCCTATTGAGTTCAAGGACAAGGTTGTCATGTTGGTGGACGACTCCATTGTTCGAGGTACCACCTCGAAAGAGATTATTCAGATGGCCAAGGAAGTCGGAGCCAAGAAGGTGATTTGTGCATCATGTGCACCTCCCGTCAGGTAAGTCATCTCGCCGTGCCTCAAGACCCCGTGCTGACCCTCAGACATCCCAATGTCTACGGTATCGACATGCCATCGCCCAAGGAGCTCGTCGCACATGGTCGAACAGAACCTGAAATCGCAGAAGCCATCGGTGCCGATCTAGTCATTTACCAGACTCTCGAAGATCTCGTTCAATCCTGTCGATCCTGGAATCCAGAAGTCGAGAACTTCGACTGTTCAGTATTCAACGGAGAATACGTCACTGGCGGTGTCGATGATCGATATCTAGAACACCTAGATAAGTTGAGGAGTGATAATGCCAAGTCAAAGAAGAAGAGCGTCACCATTTCAGAGGCCGAGGAGGTCAGCAACGGATGCAGTGGGCCAATGAGTAAGTCAACCATCAGCTCAAGCCAAAATGAACCGGAGCTGACCAGTAGACGGCGCAGATTCCTTGATTACAATGACAAGGTCCGACTCAATGTCCAGATCAGATTCCTTGATCGGCTTGTCGAACCACTCCCCCAAGCTGGGAGCACAAAACATGGCCTCGCCAAACGATGCTATCGGTCTACATAACTCGTGGTACGGCGCATAGTGGAAGTGGAGAAGGAGGGGAAAAGGGTTGTCAATTTTGGTGTCTTTGAATGTAAACTTATCATCTTGAGGGTCGTGCGATATGCTTCGGGGCATTGACGCCGAAAGGCACGAAAGGACATGACTGGGGACTAAAGGTATGTCGAGGCTTCAGGGCGGGTCGTCAAGGCGACCGTCGCATTGTGCGAGTTATTCTGACATGGCTTCACCTGTCTCTCACTCATCTTGTCTCAATCAATTGCCTATTACTCAATACACCGATACATCTACTGAAGATGACCATCACGAACAAGGATGTGATCGACTTGACAGCAGGATTGTCGGATCTCGGCACGTCCAAGCCCGACACCTCGTCAGCCAAGAAACGATCTCGACGTGAATCAAACTCCAACTCAAACTCCGATTCCCAACGAGATCAGAAGAAAGTAAAGAAAGACGGCTTGGTCGACAAGCCCTTTCACACCGGGGAGAAGGAGAAGCACTATCGTGCTATTCAATATGAAGGTTTGCTAATCGAAGTAAGTTGTGATCATAACGAGTCGACGGCTGACGTCAGGTGGACACCATGATAACCTGTCCCAGAGGGTAGGTGAATCGATGATCATTCAGCTGATCCTTATTCAAGCCCTGGTACGGCGAATAGTGGAGACGCGACGAAGCTCCGACGGCAAATCGGAAATTGGATGTCATGTACAATGGCTGGAGGAGTCCGCCTGCGGCAACAGAAATGAGCTATTTCTGGTACATGGTGTTTGTGCCAATATCAGATTAAGCTCGATTATGTCGGTGAAGCAGATCCATATTGGAACTCAAGGTCCAATTGCAGACAGACCGTTGCTCAGGTGAGTCATACCATTCATACCACTGGCATTATCAAGCTGACAGCTAGACATGTGTTCCAGCATGCTTACAATGTGTGGCGCGATATTAGGTTAGCGGACGATGTAGGCAATCCGATCTGTGACTCTTGCTTCTCCGCCGAGCTACCCCCGAAAGAGGAGTATCATCTCTTCGATTCAGTTCTGGTGGAAGAAAAACACGTTACACCTTTGAGTACTTCGCTTCTATGGCGGGTAGCCCGCATCATACAAGTCGACTCGAATACTATGGGGATTCAGCTATTCGAGCGATATTCGGATCGGGCCAAGATACTGAAGGACCCGGGATATGTGTCTGAGGTAAGTTGCCGTCCCCAAATTCCGCCGGGCTTGTAGAGCGGTGGCTGACCAAGCAGCGACGTCTTCTCCTCAGTCAATTACACCATCGGATCGTCCATTCTGATATTCTTGGTAAAGCTCGCGTCGTGCATCATCCCCCTCCTCTCGACGACCATGCCTCAAGCACAGCCCCCATTTTCTATTGCAATGAAAGAATTCGGGAAAACGGAGAAATCATCGCGCTCTCCAAGCCTCTGCCGGCATGTGTGACCTGTACGGCCCCTTCTGCGATCACGGAAAGGGACTACAAGCACTTCTCGAGCCAAGTCAAGCTGCCCGCTATCGACTACTACTCTGGAGGAGGCGGTGGGATGATTGGTGCAAAAGGCTACTTTCATCACGCTCATGCTGTCGAAATGGACGGGCATGCGTGTACGACATTGAGGCAAGTGGAATGCAGAGTGCAATCACTAATGGGCAGGGAGTACTTTCGGAGGACCGTAGTGCATCAAACACTGGTTGTCCAGTAACGCTGCCAAAGATTTCGACAAGACTCGTATTCGCGAGAGAGCGAAAGTACTCCCCAGCCCTGGCTCAATGGTACTCGCCTCCGCTGGTCCACCCTGGCAAGTCATTCCTAATCGTTCTGCATGGGTGCTCATGAGCAGTCAAGGTCATTCTGGTGCGAATCACCAGAACAAGACTGAGGACCCACGTAACAGCGAGTTGTTCATCACAATCGAGGAGGTCAAGCGGCTCAAACCCGACATATTCATCCTTGAGAATGTCCCCGGCATGAAGAGGGATAGGACAGATATTGTTGATGGCGAGGCGAGCAACTACGCTATTGAAGGGATTAAGAGGCTACGAGACATCGGGTATCAATGCCGGATGGTGCAGCTAGACGCTCGGTCCTTTGGCTCACCCCAGAATCGGATTCGACTATTCTTGATCTGCGCCAGACAAGGCATCGCTCTCCCCTCGGTACCTCAGCCGACCCACGCCAATCCTCATATTGAGCGGAACATCTTTGTTGGCGCTTCGAACTCGACCAGGACATTCTACGTCGGCGACAAGGGAGCTTGCGGCAGTGCTCCTTTTCCGTCAATCACCGTTCGAGATGCCATCTCCGACCTTCCACGTTTCGAGTATCTGCATGGGGTTAACCAATCTCGAGCAGCTCAATTTCCGCGGTTCAATCCACTCAAAGTCGAAGGAACTCGCGTCGGCTTCTTGCAGCCCGAAACTTACCGTACTCCGCCTGCGAATGATTTTCAGACGAGACAAAGGGGCGGAGCGAAGAAAGTGGAGAATCACTATACTCCACCCCGGACTCTCCGAGAGCTCGATTTGTGAGCTTCTATTTACGAACCAATGGGATCATCTGATGAGCAGAATCCTTGCCTCTGACGCTTTTGTTGGTCAGAGTACCCCCTCAGATACACCAGGTGAGTCTCTAGGATCCGTGAGGCTCTTTGAGCTCGCTGAGTTGTAAGGAAACTGTCGACGAATCAATCCTGATCGAGGAGCCACCACTCTGCTCACTCACTCTGGACCAGATGGGAAGTATACCGGTCCTATTCACTATGATCAGTCGAGGACCTTGACTGTCGCCGAAAGAAAAAGACTTCAAGGTGTCCCAGACAAGTATCATATCTGTGGACCAGTCGAGGACGTGGGTCGAATCATCATTGTTGCTTTTGAGGTGGTACGCTGACGCAAGCAGAAAGACCGACAAGTCGGCAATATGATTAACGTCAATCTGTCGAGGGCTTTACATGGCCACATCCACCGTGAAATATTCTTCAAAGCCTGGTTGGAGATGGGCAAACCGGACGACTTCTTGGAACAATGGAGGCAGAGGCACCCTACCTGAATGAGGTGGGTTTCTGGAGAGGGCGTATTCGAATTCGGACATCATGCACACAACAACTCCTCGCTACTGGATAGCCATCCTACACGGGTAAAGCATAATGCATAGGTCCATGATCATATCTACCAGGTCTACATCTACAGCTTCTCGTCCGTTTTTGTCGGGACATTAGGCGCTTCTCCTTCATCCTTATTCTCCTTCTTGTCGACATCATCGGTGCTATCTGGATTGGCCTCCTTGACTGGAAGAGCGGGGGGTGCATCCTCCGCGATATTTTCCTCTTTTGTGAGCGGTGCATTCTCGGCATCCATGGGCGAGACCGGGTCCACTGGAAGTTCTTTCTCTTGTACAGGTGGGGCGGCCAGCGTCTCAGTGACAGTAGTGTCATCCTCTCCAGCGGGTTCTAATTTCTCCGTTTCGGTCTCGGTGTCTTTCGCTGGCGTTGTAGGGGCTGGAACGTCGGGTGTTGTATTCTCCGTTGGCGATGTCGGTGTCGGCTTTCCTGGCTGGACAGGCGAAGCTGCTGTTTCTGCTGATGACTCCGCTGTAGATGCCGATGTTTCGATCGGTGCCGGACTAGACTCGACTGCTGGTGTCGCCAAAGCGGCTTCTCGCTCAGCATCATCCGCCGTCTGCGCCTCCTGATCGGTAGCTTGTTCTTTCGTGAGAATTCCCAGACTTTCTCCGTCTTCATCACCATCATCCTTCCCCACCGTTACATCCCCTGTCGTTTCCTCCTGCTCTCCTTCCTTCTTGGAAGATGAGCGCTTGAGTAGTCCTGCCATGGCTTGACTGACGTTTTTGCGGGGTATGGATTTATCCTTGACGAGGGTCTGTAGTTTTGCGATATTCTTGCCCGCTTCGGCGAGTGGACCGAGTCGTTGAGAAATGACAGTTACGTCTGTCAACATTCTAGTTTGTCAGCTTGTTCCCACCACGTCAAGGCAGCTCACCTCTTCTTCGCGTCGTCCGACTTGAGCTCGACTTTGCCATACTCCTCGCTTAAGCGGCTTACGATAGCTTCGAGGACTTCGGCTAGTACGCTCTCGACGGTCGAAGAGGCCAGGTATTTCGACAGTACCTTGTACAAGGTGGCAGTCTCTTTGACCAGCATCTCGGCGTATGGGTGAGGACCAGCCTTTTCTACGGTTGCTTCCCAGTCGATTTCCTGGATATTAGCTTGGTCCCACGATAGGCTTGACTCACTCTTAGGGCAGCTACGTGAACTGATAAACGGTCAGACATGATCGCAACAAGTTTGGCATGGATCTCATTCTGGTGCTCTTGGTAGTCCTTTCGGTCAGCTTCGTCGCAAGATGCCGACTTTGCTTACCCGCTTGAGCTTATCGAATTCCGTCAACATGACTGCTTGTTTCGGATTCAGATGTCGGCGGATGAACTCTCTGATATACGGTATCAAGGCAACGATGACTGATAAGGACTGAGATGCGAGGGCTATGATCAGACGCGAACAATCATAAATATGCTGTACGTACCAAGATGTTTGGCAGTGATGTTCTTGAGACCTGCTGAACGCATTGCTCCAGCTCCGAGAACGACCTGGCACGTACGTGAATTGAAAGACTGCAGATCAGCTCTGATCCCCTCATGCAGGTCTGGTCGAGCTTACTTTGAGGAACTCGATGATACGAGACATGACATCCATAACGACCAGCTCGAGATTGATGACAATCTTGAGGTAATCGGCAAGTAACTCCAGAGTCTCGCTCGTCGCTTTCACAATGAAGAAACCCTTCTCCTCGATATTTAACTGTTTTGCCAAAACTCCAATTGCATTGCCATTCGCCGTAGCATCGTATCGTGGCGGAATGAAGCACTCTGCCGGGTCTTCAGTCGCGCTCGAGACCAGTAGATCGACTGTATGTTGTACACTTAACGCGACGTCGATTTGCGTCCACTGCTCTTCTTCGACAGCTTTGGCGGACTTGGTAAGGCGAGCACCGTGGTACGCAATCAAGAAGGTTCGAGCCTCTTTATCAGTACAGGTGGCCCCAACCACAACCAATAACTCACTTGTGAAGCAGTCACCCCTCTCAGCGAAACAATCATCCTCTTCGCAAGCGTTTCGGTCGCAACGACAAACTCCCAATTCTCCTTGAAGATCTCGACAAATTCGGTGATTGATAGCGCCGCATGTTGATCAGCCCGTACGCCTAGGATCTTGGCTGCCCGAGCATTTGCAAGTTCACATGCGGAGGCGAGAATGTCCGGTAGGTCCATACTTGGTTTTACTGCTTTGTTGGCATCGGCCGGCCAGGATGAGATCGCCAAGACAGGTAGGGCACTGGATGATCAGCTTGATGGAGCGATGGGTGTAGCTATGACTCACTCATCGCGGTCCAGCATCTGGGATAGGGCGTTGCCTATGCGCTCGACCAGATGAAGTCGGCTAATTAGGGTAGCGTACATCTCGGTAGCCAGTAAAAGGTATCGAGAATGGTCCATCGATCTCAGGGATTGGGCAAGATTCATGCTAGCATAAGCAAAATCACTTGGACTGTCGACATACCCTCTCGGCTCAGAGTCCTTGCCATCTTCCTCGTCAAGCTCGGCTGGTGCCACCGGCAAATGCTGCATATTAGCGATTACTTGCGTCAAGATGCTTGACTCACCCGCCTAGATCCTTCACGTATACTAACAGTGACCGCTTCCCGCCATATTGCCTGTAGCTTGTCGGAACTTCCGCACCGAGTCAAACCCGTGAGCATAGGTTCCACAGAGCTTCTGAACCGTTCTTCGTCGAATGTCTCCGAGTCTTCCACCCTAGACAGGATCGATGATAGTAGGGAAGAAAGGGCGGTCTCAAGCTGAGTCGCAATAGAGGTCGCCATGTTTCTGAATTGATCTGGTATTGACGACAGCACCGACAGCCCAGCAAGGGGCAGTGACTCCGTATTTGACGAGGTCGAGTGTTTGCTCCACCAATTGACCACATCGTCCAAACATCCCAAAGCGCCTGCCCAATCCCCACCATCCACTAGGCCTTGAGCAACATGCATTGCCTGCTGCGCTTCTCCAATCTCTCTGAGACCCGTGCCAACACCCCTCAGTAGCTTCAGCTCTTCATGCTGATCGATGATATCCAGGCCTTTCCGAGCTTGTTTTTCTCCGACCTCTTTGAGCGATTCCTGCAAATCGGTGATGTGTCCCAAACATGATGCTGATTCCGAGTGGAGGTCCTGTAGATTTGACAGTGCTGAAAAGAATGATGTGGACCTAAGTGTTATTTCGTGGATAAGGTGACTTTCGAGAGTATCGAGATGTGTCGATAGGTCGTCCTGTGAATCGAGGATGGAGGACCAGACGGCCGGTGATGTGATATCGAATGAAGGATCAAAGAACATCTCTGGAACATTGTTCAAAGGAGGTAGATTTGCCCTCTTCTCCTCGTCTATGGGGTTGATACTGCCATTACGTCCAATTGAGGTCGAAGAAGAAGCCTGTGCATTGACGAAAGTGTCGTATAAAGGGGTTACAGCTTTCAGATAGGGGTCGTAATGACTTGGCGGAGGCGGTCTTGGTAGTGCTGGAGGATTTGCTATAGGTGGTAGAGGTTTTCGGGTCCCTCGTAATGGGTCAGCCTTCTTGGTAGGATGATTCAATACCGTCGAAATGGCTGATTGTCAGCTTCCCTCGCACCCCTTTCCAAGATTCACGCACCATTGAATCCCCTCTTCTCCACTCCATCCTCACTATGAGCATTGACATCCAATTTCCAGCTGACCAAATTCAGTCCACTCCCCTCCCCAAGTCTACCAGAGTCAAAGCCATATTCCGTTGCACCTCCATCCAAAAGACTAGCTCCATCAATATCCGACTGAAAGGACTCTGAAGGCGGAGGCGAGGCGCTAAGCGCCGGCGTTGCCGCTGATGATTGAAGTGTTGAGCCTGGTCTCGACATCGTAGCAGGTAGATCTAGCGGGTTTTGCACATGATATGGGTGTAGAAGAGGTGGAAGGTAGAGGTGTAGTAGTAGTTCTTTGTGGTCGGGGAAACGTCGGCACGACGCGTCCGCCAGTGCTCCTTGGCAGCGAAGCACTTTGAATTGCCAGTCATCTCAGGCATGGGCAAGCATGCATAGACGATCAAGATAGAGGCTGGCTCCACCTATGGGGAGATATCAGTTCAAAAAACGAGCTTTGCTCGACGAAAAGTGTTCAGGTTCCAACCATGCGGAGGGCGGATCGAAGGGGACAATGAGCTGACGATCATGTCATTCCGTCCATCTTTCCTCTGCCATTCAAATCATTTTGCAACCATCTACTATACAGCAAGCAATTGAGCCATGTCACAGACCAATACAGACCGTCAACCTCTCCTCCCTACGCACGTCGACAGAAGCATTTCCTCACGCCTCGCACGACCAAAGATCTCTTTCCCCTCATCATCAAGTTCAGCTTTAGCATCGACAAATAACGATGAAACAGTCCCGACGCGTAAATGGACAAGGACAGATCGAGTCCAAGTAGAAGGTGGAGAACGTCAGGGGGTACCTAAGCTCAGTAGGGAGTGCCTGTGGAGGTGAGCCTGATCATTTTGTCGTACCTCGATCGAGCTGATTAAAAGTGAAATCAAGTGTTATGGATCTTATATCCTTCCTGTCCTCGCTGTCTTTGGTGTCTTAGTGATTGGTGCTAGTCTGGGAGTAGTGGGCTGGAAGAAAGGATGGTTCTCGTAGGAAGCTGGAAGTGAACAGATCGAGACGTATGATACGAACGGCACTGAGGCCATCCGTCTCGACATTCCCATCCGTTCATCGAAACGAGCCATCCCCATCGATTGACTATCGCCGGCTGGTATCTCATCGGCGGTACGAACCACGACGATCCGCCTCGGTGAAGGCTGATCAGATTCACCAAAAGAGTTTCATTAGATCATTACAAGTATATTACAACTTTAGTTCGAGAGTCATCTAGTATATCTACATTTATGTTATCTATCCACCCGACAAGGAAAAGACGCACACATCATCTACAGATTGACCAGAATGGAATGACTACATCCTCTCCGCCCTCCATGTAGGCTTCTTCGCCATTAGCGCGTCCGAGGTTATCGTCAATGTCTTGCCGACCTTCTCCGCTTTAAGCTGAAGGGTAGTTGGGAAATCCATGTCGAAACTAGCGTCGTCAGTCAGAGAAACGGGATTGAACGAAAGACATACGGAAATATCTGCTTTGGTGCCCACTTGGACTTGGCAGCTGAACAGCTGACCATCAATCTTCTCAGCTCGTTCCCATCGGCACACAGTCCCGATACATCCTCCAAACAGAGGCCCTCGTGCCAAAGTTTCGCCAAGTCACGCATGTTGGCGGCTTTCGCCAGGTTGTCTGACTGGACCACTCTGCCCTTCGTCGGAGACTGGTTGGCATTCACACGAGAGCCGCTTGGGAGGGATTCACCCTCCACTACCAAAGCGTAGAGATCTTGGATTGCGTGTGTCTTCCAGGTCATGCCGGATCTCACTTGAACCCAGATGTCGTAGCAGGTACTGACATGTCGGGCCACAAGTTGGAGTTGCTCTTTCATGGCACCTGTAGAGTTGTCGTAGATCGCGACCTGCTTCTCCTTCGCCTTGTATAGTGCCGCCAAATCATCAAAGTCCTGGCGGTCGGGGGTTTCTACTTCTTTTGGGAAAGTGCGCATCACATCCTGCGCCTTCTGGATGTTGGCATTCATCAAATCGTCCATCTGCCGTCAGCTTTGCTTTAATCCATAGCACCTACGATGAAGCGTCCCAGTCTTTTGGGCCGTACCCGGAATGGTTCTCCATCATCACCTTCGCCCTTCTTGTGCGACCGCCAATCGAGCTTGCCCATGAACCTAGCTGTGTCTGCTTTGAGGATTTCTGGCTTGACTCGTAGACCGCTCTTACGAGCATCAAGTACCATCGAGAACCTGCTTTTAGCATATCACTGATTTGGCAAGGTGGGACCTGGACTCACATCCTGGCGAGTCGTATAGTTATTGGATGGTCGTGTCCGTGGACATATACTGCGTTGTCGTGCATCACAGAGTCTATATCGTCAGTGTACGCCATCGCACCCCGTTGAGAACCTACACATCCCGGTGATCTTGTCATCCATCACAGCGCCCAGCAAGAATGCCTGATAATTCCGTATCAAAGCCTCCTCGCCTGCTCCAGACAGCTGTTTCAAGAAGTGATCACCTTTCACCAATTCCCTTTCGAAGTTCTGTTCCTCGAAGCCAGCCGGGATATTGGCGATGTTGTCATCTGCCTGCACGAACGGCTCCACTAGTAAGGGGTCGAAGATAATTGTTGCGGTGTCCCCATCGTAATCACCACCTGCGAGGAGACTGGCTGGGGATTGTCGACATTCAAAAGCGGACGCGGACATGATGATACAATCCGTGAGGTGCCTCAACTCTGGACGATAGACGGCGTTGAATCTTTGAATGTCGCTCGGTAGCTTGCATGGCGATCGAAATGCCAGAACGGGGCCAGATAAGTGCGAAAGGGTACAGCCCGTAATTTGATCAACAGGTCCCTCGCCGGAGAAAGCGACAAAGATTTCTCTGGGACCGAGAACACGATGGGAGTCGGGAATGATGAACGCCGACATAGACTGAGTTAGCGGGATGCGGAAGTCCCTCGTGAGTCCCAATGTCTGCTGATCGACGTGCCGATGTAGAAGGCCACAGGCATATGCCGATCGCCGAGAATCAAAGCCTGCGTCGACCACCATCATCGCTCTACTGATCAGCTCGCATACCTCCTCTACTGTGAGGAACATACCGTTCTGCCACTTGCACCGGCTGGCCGCTCGGATCTGGCGTATCGTCTTGTTCCGCCGCGTCGAGCTCCGGCTTGTCTTGCTCGTCATGTATCAACCCTGCGACTCGTAGCGATAGTGCCTTCTCTGCACATGCGCGTTTCCTACGGTCTACGCCCACACCGCCTGTCTGATAGAATCCAGCAGACAAGCGTAGCCGCACATCGCTGGGGGTCTCCGAGCCGGACGGGGATGGATTGAATTGTTTGCGTATTTCTTCGAGGGCGACTTCAGCCTTGTCGATGAGCACCTCACCCGGTACTCCCCGAGAGTGCAACGCTATGGTAGCCTCAGAAGGTAGGCCCGTTCGTGTTTTTAGCACACTGTGTCCGCAGCGGACGACCTCTAGGATGTTTCGCGACGTGTCGGTTGAGCTCGTCAGAGATTTGACCATTGACTTTCGGAGGATCACTTTTTTGCCGGAGTATAGCATTTCTTGTTCTGGTGTCATCAAGACCAGCAGACCTTTGGCGCCCATCAACCTCATTTGGACAACGCAGGGTCGATCATGTGATGATGGCAGCCGAAGACCGATTTGACGAGCGACGGCTTCGGTCATGAGTCCACATCCGTCTGTCAAGGTCTGTTCGGTCGATGCTGCCCCAGTGAGACCGGCCACAACAATGTCGTCGATGACTTCCACCTCGGATGGTTCAAGCTGCATTGCGGGATAGGAGTCGGACAGCAGGAGTTGAGGTCGGGATGCCCACTTAGCCATTGCCTGGCCTGGCTTTAGCGTAAGATCGTTGGACGACGCGAGCTGATCGATGAAGCTTGGCATCTCCGGATCGTTTCGATCGATAGTTGCTGGAATCGTAATTCCGGGTATCGAGTCGTTGACCTCGATGGCGATACACGAGCTCTTGTCTGTCGCCGCCGACCAAGCTCGATAAACTCTTCCGGCGAGGATAAATTGCCTGCCCTCGAACAGGTCAAACATCTCCTGGCGAGCTTTGGGAGACTTAATATCCGCAAACTTGAAATTAAGAATGCGACGCGAGCCATATTTTCGAGCCAGATGAAACGACTTCCCAGTCATTGTAGGGGGCCGTAGTTCCATCGAGAACCCGATTTGAGTGGGCGAGTCCGTGTCATTCTGGCGATACAGCTCGATACGTGATCTGCTATCCGCTGCTGGTCGACCTCTCCTCTCCTTCTCTACCGGTCGTATGTATACGGTGTAGATCAACTTTCCGCCGTATTTCCAGTCCGGATCATCCGAATAGCTGCCTTTTTCATCCTGCGCCCTGATAGATCTCTCCTCTCGATCCGCCTCGGTACAGATCCGTCTGACGGCGTCACTTCCGGTATGGGGTTGACTCTGGAGGATCTTTGTAATTTCTGACTCGCGAGATCTCAATGTCGAGACTGTCAGGCGAGTACCTAAGTCGTCTTCTTGCTTCCAAGCAGCCCTTTGTGCGCCAGCGTCCATGACCAATTCGATCTTTGGGATTGCTTGGGCCACACTGCCTTGTAGGATGACGAGATCCGAGACGTCGAGATCGTCCCAGCCGAAGATGCTCTGCTGAGCCATCCGCCTCTGTAGTTCCCATTGAACGTGAAATTGAACGTCGCGCTGCCAGAACAGCTGTTGATGCTGATTGATCGGATGCACGAGTACGGTCTGTTCTCCCTCTGGACGCGCTGGTATAGGTTTCCAGGCGTCTTCATCGGGTGGTACTGGATTGTCGAGTATCTCCTGGAACAGTTCGAACTCGAAAGTAGGCGACCCAGGTCTTGTAGGGGTGTGGGGGTCCCCTAGATCTGATGGAATTGATTGCCAGTCATCATCCTCGTATATATCGTTGATGTCTAGCTCGTCATTCGGGTACTGATCAGCCTGTATCGGGGTGGGCGGAGTGACGATACGGCTTGTGGCTGCGGATCTAGACGAAATAACCAAAGATGGCTTGGGCGTGAACGAGGGCGAGCCGCAGATTGGTGATCGTGAAAAGTCAAAATCCGGGAAGGTCGGAAGAGGACTTATACCCATTTCAGTGATACCTCTATTACGCCTTGAGACCGAGCCGAATATCTCGGATGTCGCACATCGAGACCGGGTGGGGACGGGTGAGGGAGTGACGTCGGTACGACTTCTTTTGGAACTCTTGCTATCTTTGCTGGCATCGCTAGATCGTTTACAAGGCGAAGTCGGGTTCGATGTCGGCGTCGGAGGTCTCTGCGCCGGCGAAGGTGAGGGACACGGATCTCGCCAATACATCTCGTCTATCCGTCAGCACCGCTTGAAGCATTTGACTTACCTTCGGTATCATCGTCACTTTCAACTTCTTTATGTCTAACCTCACACAGTCTGTCTGCTTTCCGCTGACCAGCTTCTGTGTACAGATACCATTTCCTCTCGTCTATCGACAAACCCTCAAAAGCAATCCTAGCCTCACTTAGGGTATCCTTGACCCTACGCTCAAATCTGATACGAGGGTGGAGCTCCCTTTGCATTCGAGATCGGCTCGGATAGGTAGTCCCGAATCGAGCATCTTCTAGCCGTTTTGCTTCTTCGTTTTCCGTTTCGAATGCTATCCACTCGTCAACTAATCGAATGAAGAAATGGGGGTAATCGTTGATCAAGAAGTAGAGGTGTTCACAGATCACCTGGACTGTAAGGTTCGTCGAGGAGATTTGCGTATAATCTTTCGGCATAGTAGCTGGTAGATTCAGTGAAGAGGACACCAAGAGCGCATACTGTAGTATCAGCATCGTTTGCTACTCCATAAACAGAAACCCACTTTATCACAAAGATATTTTGGATACTCTTCCACGCCCTCATCTTGATCCGCTGCTCCAAACTTCATGACAAGTCACAAGACAGACAATCAGAACAAGAAGCATGAACCCAGCTGACCAACAGCTATCTAGAATACAAGAGTGAGTGCATAGGAAGGAAAGGGGTTGTTGATTGTAAGATAAACCGGTCTGCCGTTCAAAGCTCAATTCATTCTACAATTTGGAAAATGTGGAGTCCCCAATCGCTACTTTGTCAACTGGTCCAGTGCTGCTTCTTGACAATGCAATTATTAACATCCATCATATAGATATGCCCCTCATAGAAGAGATACAAGAGGATGAGGCTGGACCATCAAGATCTGGACCTAGCTTTGGCGAGGTTATGAGGGAGCTCGCGGGCAGACTAGCCCTGCCGGAGGAGCTGTTGACGAGTTTCATGGGTGGTGATATACGTGCGTTCTTGTTCATGACCCAAGCTGATGAGCTTAGCTGAAGAAGGGGTCGACTTGTATCATCATGAAATCGCGCAAACACTTGACCAGATTGAGTCAAATATGCGAGGGAGCGGATGGGATATGCTGGAATTAGAGGAACAAGGGAATATCATGTACCCCATCACCCGATTATATGGCGTAGATGGATTTACCTCAGCAGAGATGCGAGAACGTATAGATCGTAAGTCAGATATCCCTGCCCAGACTGATGGAAGGTATCGCGGAACATATCGACCGTGTAGCTATGGCACTCTATCTGTTGCAGAATCCAATACGGAAGCTCTTCTCGAACCCACACCCTTCGATAAATCCAGCGACTTCGAGAGCTCTCTCACGTCCAGCTGGCGGAGCAGATGCTCATCTTGATTTCCATGATACAGCACACCAATCGTTCAAGCTACCGGCAGCTTGGGGGTGTTACAAGGCCCTATCTTGGGCTATTGCGCAGCTACCGGACGATATGCTCGAGCCGAAAATAGGGTTGATTCTACCACCGACTTTGACACTCATGGACGACTTTGAACCCGCCTGGAGGGGAAGAGGATGTAGTGTTCTACAAACATGGGTGGAGCGGTTCCCGGCTGAGATCATGAAACGCATGGGATTGGATCGATTACTACTCGACTCGACTATACATACGCTATCACTCCACGCCAATCCGCCTTTACCGCATGTCCTGCCACTCGCACTGGGGCTCATTTCGAAGACCACCCAAGGGGTCAAGCGAGCAGATAGGCTGAGTGAGATCATGGACAAGTCAATAGTCAGGGGGTGGACATATGCGCCTCCGGGGATAGAGGGAAGACCGGTAATGATCAATATCGCTCATCAGCTGGATCTGATGTGCGGGGTGATGGGCACTGGAATTTTGAGGTGGCTCAAGGTATGTGAGACGTCTCGTATTTAGACTAGACTGACGCCAAAGACCATCGTCCCCTCCCTACTAGGCCCACTCCAATATACACCCTCGCCAGCCGTCGAGCAACATTTCTCGGCCAACCTCTCGATACTCTTAGTGGTCATGGAGACGATAGCGCCAACAGGCCGAATATCGAGATGGCGCGGCCAAATCTTACATGTTTGCGGAATACTTGCGGTCAACCTTCGTGATCGTGGAATGGACGAGAGAAGTGCAGATACAGCTTGGCGCTCGAGCTTGCAAACCCAGCTGAAAGAGATCTTTGCCTTGCTAGGCGAGCAATGCCCGGAAATACACAAGGTCAGTCGTTCTACGTAAGGTCATAGCGTCAGCTGACGATCAGATCGAGTACCCAGCGTTCATCAAGACGGATCAGAATGTCTTTACCCCTCTGGTACCGGCGTGTACATAATCCATGGCATGCTTATACATGCATACTCAACAGGATGTCCAAATGTCTTCAGTCTACATCTTCTTCCGCAGGCTCTTGGCGGTCTTGAACTTCATTCCGATGATCATGAGGCAACTCGCAACAGTCAAACTACCCGAGTAAAACATGGCAGGGCGGTAAGCTGCAATTCCAGCTGATTCACCTCCTGTAGCCTGGAGGAGGTATCCGGCGATAGGGGGGCCTAGAAGGTACCCAGCTCCCCAACCCGTTACGAGTAGACCGAAACCCGATGCCATAATTGCCGGGTCAGTGAGTGAAGCCACGGTGGTGGGCATTAGTGAAAAGAAGGCCCCTGTTCATCAATGCCATCCGTTGAGATTTACTTACCTGCTGATATCCCTGATACAATGACGAATACGATCAGTGGTGCCAGGGACATACTGACTGGCCACAAGACCAACAAGGCGAAACCATTGCAGATCATCGCCAAGATCAGGGCGTTCACTGGACCAATGTAATCCGCAAGCTGCCCAAATAGGACTCGACCAAGTGCCGAGGACAGGTTGAAACCGGATACCAGAGCAGCCGAAGATAGAGTGGACAAGCCGAATTCGGTGCCGTATAGAGGCAGGAAGAATGGTGGGACCATGAGTGGGAATGTTGCGATAGCCGAAGCGACAAAGATAGTTGCAAATCGTAAATCCTTAAACAGGCGCCTAGACTATCAGCCCTGAGCTCATGGGGGAATGAGTTAGTACTCACCAGTCGACGGTGGATTGACTAGTTCTTCCAGGTCTCTCCTTGATGAAGAGAATAGCAGGAATCACACATGCCAGTGTCGCTAGCCCTAAGATTCGAAGACACCATGCCACCCCAACCTTCTCAATCAAATAGCCAAGTAGCAAAGCGATCACTCCCCCGCCTAAACCGCCAAAAGCAGTAACGATACCAATGGCCAATCCCCTCTTTCGGACAAAGTATTGATTGGGGAGAGTAGCTGCCGGCTAAAGTTATCAGATCAGAACCTCACAGGCGGTAGTGAAACTTACGAGGTAAATCATACTGCCTCCAATTCCAGTGATTACCCCACTAGTCACAAATAAAGCAGCAACATTTTTGACGGCGAAAGACGCCGATATCATTCCTAATCCCAATAAAGTAGCACCGGCGAGCAAGACCTTTTTGGCGCCATAGTGTCGGATCAATTTCGAGTTGGGAATAGCAAATACCGACAGACATGAAGCCGCTAGTGATCCAACAAAAGCTAGAGTCGAAGGTGGAGCGAGACCTTCTCGAACGAGAGCAGCTTGTATGACTCCGAATGAATACGAGGAGCCGGAAAAGAAGAACCTGACTGTCAGCTCGTCCATCGCTTCCAACAAGCACCATGAAGAGAATGACCCACATGGCAACACTACAGGCAGCGACCACCACCCACCCATACCCTCCCTCCGGAGCTACCTCAACAGCACCTTCCCCAGGCTCATCATCAGGCCCTCTCTCAGGACTCTCAGAAGGGTTCCTCACACGAGTTCTGTCGGCCGACTGCAGATGAGTGGTAGACTGAGCCGGAGTCGTTTCGGAAAAGTTGAATGTTTTGGAAGATGATGGAGTCGGACCGGGTGTCCGCAGTTCAATGTCTTCTTGCTGGATCGTCTGAGTAGCGCTCATCCTTGTCAGAAGTACACTTTACGATTCCTTCAGCCGGTTCGTGATGCGGTAGTCACCTCATTACCTTTCGGGTCCTCGGTCAGTCACTTTTCCTCTCAGGCACAAGAAAGGGGCAATAGATCTCGGCAATCCCGGAGACCCGGGCGCCCCCCCTTGAGGACTCTGTGTTATTATGCATGCATGTCGTTAACATCTAGCTAGGCTAGGCCTTATCTTTCCTCCATGTCTTCATATCTTCTTTTTAGTATACTCAAACTTCATTCCTACCTTTTGTCAAAGGTGGATATCGACACCATTTATCAGCAACACTTGTGACTTCATAATCTCCTTCGAGTGATGAGGAGATCGTATAATCCCTCTCCATAATATCGGTAACAGTTTGCGTATCGAGGATCTTTGTACGTGATCCAACGAGTTGGGAGCGGGTATATGTGAATGTGAAAGGTGGTGTTCCGGTGAAATGAACGCTGAATGATGCGGGGTCGTCTCCTGCTTTGTCAGCTCATACTTTAGGAGGGGTGCTTACCTTCTCTAAGGTGAACTAGACCCTCTTGTATCTTGACCGATGGGAGAGGATGAACAATACGCAGGAGGTCATCCACTTTTCGCTTGCACTTTAACATCAGCAACTGATCCAAAGTGATGTAATTGACTGACCTGGTTGTCCTTGAGAGCTACCGAGTGAATAGAGAAGTTTCCAGGTGATTCCGCATACCTCGAGAATCTCGAGGCAGACGAGGTGACCGTATGTTTCTTCTTGAGCCATTCGTACCTGATTGTCAGCTCAATCATTAATGCCTGGAAGCCAGAAGCTTACTCGATAGTCCAAGGTGCTTTACCCTGAAGCAAGAAGTCCAAGTTATCCCCAACGCAAAGATCCCTCGTCTGCGATACCGGAACGATCCTGGCTGACTCGACTACCTCGACGGTGGTGACGAGCTTATCAGTCTCGTGAACAATCTGTTCACAATCCGAAACATCCGACATGGATACGATGGAAATTTCGTATCGCCCAATCTCCTTGACTAGGAGCGGTAGGTCCAATGTCCACTCATTATCATTGGTCGTTATCTTATGCGATTCGACTCTGCTAGAAGCTGGTTTACGGACCGCGAGGTTCATCGTGAATGGCGCTTGACCTTCCATTCTGATTCTAGCGTCTGATTTGAGCTCTTGATCAAGACATAGAGGTTTAGAGTTGGATTTGATGAATGAAGCTGAAGGCCTGGAGTAGACGTCGTGTTGAACCGACAACTGAATTGGGTTGTTGGCGTAATTGACGTCCTTGAGTTCAATAAAGTCGTATCGATGTTGTCCTGGCTCAGTATTGAGGTGTAAGATACCCGTCTCCTGAGCCGATTTGAGGGTATGTCGACTAGTATGTCCAGCTGTTGTATATCGGTAAGCTGCTTCATATGGTCCTTCTCCTGTTTCGTTAGCACTAATAGTCAAAGCTGGACTCACCATTGAAACGCAAAGCGACCTGATCCTCACCACCAGTACAGAAGCCTTTGTGCCTGTACGTACCCCCAACAAGCGAGATAGCACTACTTTCGACAATACCAACGTTCGGTCGGGGCTTGTACGCAATCTCGAAAGTATCATCCAAGGCGACAGTACCAGGACAGTTCGCATCCCTAACTTCGACCAGCCTGTAGATCCCCGCATCATTAAGCGTCAAATGATTGTTTGCGTCTCGTAGATTGACTTTCTTTGATTTACCGCCATTCAACGAGTAAGTGACTTCCCAAGGTGCATCACCCGTTAGGCGTAATGGCGCTTGCGCCGAATCTCCCTCGGTGATGACTACCCTGCCAGCCTTGGCGAAGCGGACAGTAGGTTTCTGACGGTGGATATCAACTTCAACCGTTGGTGCAGGTAATTTCCGGACTCGACCATCACCATCTTGAATCGAAAGTAATGTCACCGATAGCTTTCCGGAAGCTCCAGACTCGGAATTGAGTTCTTTGGGAACGACAATGCCCAATTTCGATCGGCCCGCTTCGATGTTGATAGTCTTGTTTTCGAGCTTGGAGCCGTATGATAAGAGATAGTTCAGGGAAAGAGGTGGATTACCCTTAGCTTCTAGCTCGATATCGATGTTATCACCAGAGCAGGAATAAAGCTTCCGGCGGGTGATACCATTTCGTAGACCGGGGATATCGACGTTTGCGAGAGGATGGACCGTCTGGATGATGGGCTTCTCGTCGAGCTTGATGTCGGAGTAGTGCTTGTCGCTGACGGCGTTGAATGTCTGTCATCAGCCTTGTTCTGTGCGGTGTGAGTAGACTCACATAGGTATACTGGCCCTCATGCTCGGGTTGCAGGATGACTTCCCCGTGGTGTGCGTCGAGCTTTCTCGACTGCTCCACCAGTCTAGATCCCTTTCGCTGCTCGGTCCAGTGGACTCTGAACGGTGGTGTGCCGGTAAATTCGAATACCGCATTGACACCGATATCCATCGCACTGCACGTCAGCCGGAAATGAAGAGAAGACGGTATGACTCACCCCTCGTTCAAAGTAATGACTGTCATATCCAGCGCTGGAGGCGAGATCAACTGGACCCTACAGCTCGAAGGCTCAATCACTCCTCCACTACATTGTCCACTTAGTTCTTGAAGAGTATAAGTCCCAGGTTCCGAGACTGTAATCAACTCATTCTTCTTGCTCAATTTCATCGAATGAGTCGAGACTACCCCTTCTAGAGATCTGAAGGAATAGGTAATTTCCCTTGCCGAGCTCGAATCGTGTCCTCCGGTGATAATGATAGGGATGGACACTGTTTTATTGACTAGTAATTGGTATGGAGAGGGGCATTGTAGATTGGCGGTGATTCTTGGCATGACGTTGTAGACTTTCTGGGCGGAGTGGCCGGATGGGCAATATGTATTGTGAAGCGAGTCTGTTACGCTCTTGAGAGAAACAGTGTAGATTCCAGGTTTATCGTGAGTGAGTCGGAGGGGTACAGTATGTGTCTTGGACACTTTGTCACGTCGGACCAGACCGAGAGTATCGACAGTTCCAACATCATCTTCAATACCCTCGATCACACCTGAAGATTTTGGCTCTTTTGCGGAATTAGAAGTCTTGGTCCATGACACCTTGAGGGATCCAACACCTCTGGCTTGGAACTGAGCGACCTCCTCATCCCCAACACATCTTTGTTCGGCCGGTTGGATCTTGTCTCCCTTCTTGATCATGGTGCCCTTGTCTTCATTCATGAAATGCCCACCGGTAGGACACTCGATAACGACCGCCTCCTTTTGTGCGGTAATCTGGAATCGGTCGCCCCGTTTGTCCACGACAGATTTTAACGAAATCAAACTTGGCCTATCGACTGTGAGGAACAGTATACTCTGTGACGAAGCGAGCTGCTGGGGGATGAGAGCGAGAGAATCGGAAGGTTTGACGGATGGCATCTTCGCAACTTCCTTGCCTTGTGTACGGAGGACCATGGCGGAAAGAGGATCGATCTCGGGGGTTCCAGCTTCATTCTCTTCATCGTCCGTAAGCTCCAATTGCTGATCACTATGCGAAGATCGACGGAGTGATGAGCCTGATACTGTTTTGGTTTCTGTTTCGCCAGTCTCGAGCGAGCGGATAAAGTATGATACTTGATCTGGGATTGAGTTGTTGAAGACAATGGGGATGTACAGGGGTTGATTTGAGTCGGGCGGGATACAGTATGACAGGGAGAGGGGGTTGAGTGTAGCAGTACTATTCGTCAGTTCCATCTCGAATCAATTTGTCAATGCTAATTCACCTATAAGGAAGCAGTCTGATCTGATGTTTTCCGCCCAAATGGGGTTTCTCCTTCCAACCAACACTTTTCACTAGTGACCATACACTCGCTCCGCCAAGACTAGGAGGTCCAATGAGATCCACCCTAAGCAGCTCAAATGCAGCCCCAGGCGTGCTCACCACCCAACATACTGCGTTCCATGCAACCAGCAGTCCAGCGATTTGTAGTATATTCGGTATCGATAACGAAGGCGATAGTTGAGGTATACGTAGGAATCCAACTGAGAGAATTAAAAGAAGTTCGAATATCGTCCAAGCTGCCGCTGAAATTGAGCCAGCTAAGCGAAGAGAGTTTGACCAAGTTGGTTCTGGATTCGTAAAGTATGGTGCTAGGATATCCCATATTTTGTATACCTATCATCAGTTTTCCTCACCTTCAAATATACAGATACAGTCAACTGACCTCTAGTAATCCAAAGAAAGAAGTAATAAGAAGCCTCTGTTCATTCGGCTGAAGTAATGATACTGGAATTACAGGAGCTGGGGGTGGGATACTAGGTGGTTGAGAGGGTTTGGGCGGGACATTTCGATTAATTTGAGATACTATTGTCGGTGTGGTAGGGGTTACTGGCGTACCCAATCTGGGTTTCCCGTTTGTCGCCATTATGTGATATTGCTAGCGTGAAGCCATGTGCTGAGTGTAGTGTCTCTTTCAAGCGACGCCTGTTCTGGATCTCGAGATGTTAAGAGAGATTTCGGTCTTTCCGGTTTTCCGAGAGCTCTCTTTCAATGGCACTGGATATGCTAGAGTGTGAGTGTGTGAAGCAGAGTACAGTAGAGTACAGTGGTCTAGCAGAAAGTTGATCGTCATGCCTCGAGGTTAAAGGTATCTTACACACGGAGATTGAATATAACTCCGTCATGCGTCAAGTCGTGTTCCCGGTATATGCCTATTGTAATGATACTATTGACATTATACAGGATAGAGAGTAGACATGAGAGTTCAAGGATGGGATCCGGTACTGTAAGCTAACGTGGACTGTTAGTCCGATACAAGCTGACTTTATAGTATCATATGCCAGGTCAGCCGCTTCAAACAGCTACATTCATAGACTAACACCCCAGATCATGTCGATCCAAACGATCCACTACCTAACTCTCTCCCTCCTCCTCCCAGCCCTCTTGGCATCATTCACATCCCCAGCTCTCCTCCACTACTCAGGAGGCCCAACGACAGTAGGCCACATAATGGATTGGCGAGAAATGGCAGCTCGTTCAACCGCCCCTACATCCTTTCGAATCCCATTCGGAGGTGCTTGGTCAGGTGGGAAACAGGTGGGCAGTGTTCCGGAAGATACAGGGATTGGGGAGTTGGTAGATGATGATTTATGGGATTATGGGGTTGATGAGAAGAGAGGGTGGACGATTGGATTGGCTTGGTTGATTGCTTGTGCTACTGAGTGAGTCAGAGCGACGAGCGTCAGCGAGGCGGACGGTGCGATGAGCAATGCGAGGGATGTAAGGGCAGGGCTGATCAACAGTATTCTACCCCTATACTACCTCGTTAGGAGACCGACACACATCCTCGACTTTTCATTAACGTTAAATTTCAATCATCTAATCCTAACGACATATTACGCCAAATCATTCCCGACATCCATATATTACTGGGTCGTCCAAGCGCTAGGTGCTTTGTTGATGATTGTAGTTTCCGAGCAGGTCAGTTTAATATCTATTTTGGTTTTACATGAACTGATATATAGCTATGCGTAAAGCGAGAGATGAATTCGGATTTGGATATTGGGTGGGATGCGGATCGTGAAGCTGCAGAGGTCATTGAATTGAATGAGCGCTAGCATGTATATGTATATCTGATCAATCGGCGAAGTCAGACCCAGTGCTTGTCCGGCCGACGTAACCAATTCGAAGAATGATATCTCATTATCAGTGAGCCACTTCTACTGCTTTATCTGGGTTTGTCAAGATTCAAGCATCTTCATTCTCGACACAGTTCGAAACATATGATACATGTGCATAGCAAGACCGGCTTCCTACTTTATGGAACCGACCAGCCCTAAACACTCGAAACGAGAACATATACTGTATATAGGATGTAGATGTAGTATATCAAACTACTCTACAGAAATTAAAGGGGAACCTAGAAACTAGCAGCAACAAGCTCTTCGGCTGAGGCAATGACTTCTTCAACAGTCATGGTTTGTGTTCCGTACTTCATACCGAGGATATCTCCGACTTCATCACATGCGCGTAAGAGGAGGTCGATATCGTTCTTGGTATGCGAGGAGGATAGGCAGAATCGGACTCGGGAACTGATTAATGGTGTTGCCCTATTTGTCAGTATTGACCTTGGTTCAGAGATGGGGACTTACGGGTAGGCAACGACGACGACGACGATAGGGGTCTTGTCGTGTCCAACTCGATCCAACATCATTTGCGAGAAGAAGTGCATTCTCGCAGGTGAAAAGATGAGGAGAGGAATGATGGGCGAATCTCGATGACCGTACATCATGAACCCAAGTTTCCTTAATCCAGAAGCGAGGTATCGAGAGTTGAACGCCAATCTACGTAGTCGCTCACGACCGTCGGTTCCATTCATCAAATTCGTAGGGAGTGTTAACCATGTGGGTAGACTTGATGCTGGTGCTGGACCATAGACGTTGGGTCGGGACATGATGGACATCTTGTCGGAGTCTTCCTTGGGGGTAGCGAGGGGAGGAGCAATACCCATGATGGATCCCATTGAAGCGAGAATCTGGGCGAGGACAGGTGGACTGACTGAATCAGAGTAGGTGCAAGCGTGTGAACGGAGTCGAATTCGGTCGACAATTTCTTTTGTACCAGCAACGTAACCACCAGCGGCACCGAATGATTTAGTAAAAGTACCCATCAAGACATCGATTTCGCGGGGGTCAACACCGAAGTAGTCACAAACGCCTCGACCATTGGGACCAATGGCACCAACGGAATGAGCCTCGTCACAGTAAAGGTAGAACTGCTGTCAGTAACGCCAATAGGACGGATGTGTCAGACTCACCTTATAACGTCTCTTGAGCTCGAGGACCTGGGGGATGTTGCAAAGACTGCCTTCCATGGAGTACAATCCCTCGACAATGACCAAAATCTTCTTCCAGGGTCGATGAGTTCGAGGTTGTCCCTGCGAGATGACCTCTCGTAAAAGAGTCTCCAAAGCGTTCATATCGTTATGTTTGAACCATCGAATACTAGCTCCACTCAATCGAGCACCGAATCGGATCGAGGCGTGGTTGAATTCATCAGAAATGATCAAACATCCTTTATTGACCAAAGCGGGAATAGTAGTAGAGTTGGTGGCGAAACCCATGGATCCGACCATGGCAGACTCAGTTCCGAGGAATCGAGCAACGAGTTTCTCAGTTTGAACATGTAGGTCGGTGGTGGAAGCGTCGTGTCGTGCTCCAGCACTAGAGACACCGTATCGTCGAATTGAAGCTTCGGCTGCATCGGCAGTACCACCGGTAGAAGAGGCGAATCCGAGATAGTTGTACGAAGACACATTGAGTGCTCGGGTCTGAGTACCAGTCAATTGGAAAGTATCGTTGTTGTCGTTGGACTTCCTATCGAGGCAGACGATAGTTCGGCCAGCAACACCAGTGACGGGTCGAGAGAAACAGGTATCCATTCGCTTCTTGAGTCGACGGGTGTAGAATGAGTCGAAATCAGAATTGAGCGCAGCGTAGCCCTGGTAATCAGCTCACGTACTAAGTCAATTGAGCTGGACTGACGTTGGAAGGGACGAGATGTGCAAAGGCAGATGGGTTGAACTTTTTGTCGATGAAATCACGAATGTGACCGACGACAATCAAGATGAGGTAACTACCGGTCAGCTTCAGATCTCTTTCGTTCAACTCTTGCTTACCTGATGTATGTGGTGACCAAAACAAAGTAGGCTGGGTTGGCCTCTCCCTCTGGATGGATCGGTTCATCCGGGTTCCACTATCGCGTTAATTCAAACTCACACGAGTTGCCGGGCAACTCACCTGACTGGTCCACCTCCAATTTGGGTTGTTGCAATGCCCATATTCGGAATGCTTGATAGTCTGCTTGGTTGAAACAAACGGAGTCTCTAGGTAATTCTTGTATGCCTCTGCCAATTCTTCGCTGCTCGCCTCTCTCGATGCACCCCTCACTGAACTTGCATAACTCGATACAGTCGAGTAATCCGAAAATTCATCTTCAGGAGTCAAAGGTCCTTCGCTGCTGGAAGCAGTAACGTTCGAGATAGCATGTGTAGGTCGAGGTCGGGACAGGACATTGAGTAGTGAAGATCGCGCAGATTTAGGTTCGGTCGATAAATGAGATACAGCTGCGGGTGATGATTGAATCGAAATGGAAGGGAAGGATGGTCGGGAAGTGGATAATGTCTTTGGGGTCGAATGACCTGATGAAGGTGATCTTCTTGCTGTCTTTGACATTTTGATTGATGTTGATGTATTGTTGTAATAGCAAAAGAGGTCCGTGTGTTTATGCTATTACAAATAAGGTCGCGATCGATTATCCTTAGCTTTCAATCGCCGCTTAATTCTCGAGTTTCAAGTGTATATACACAAAGATCGGTATTGAAAGTGTAGTCGAAGTACGATTCCGTGTATGATGATAGATACAAAAGAATGAATGATTCAGATACGAAAGGTAGAGTGTGTAATAAACCGAGAAGAGATGTATAGTCCTCTAGTGTTGTCTCAAAACAGGATAAAGGACAAAGCGAATACACCTTGTTTAGAAAGGGTAAATTACTTAATCTAGTAATTATTCATATCTTTTGGGGTCTTTGGGCCTACCTGGTCTTTGTCATCATGCTCGGTCATATACAACACACGTCACCGCGTCGGGGTGGTATCAAAGGAGATCGTCTGCGTTTTCACCTCAACCGTCCTCGGCCATGGCAGACGTGGGCATGTATGCATCATTCCCCTACTTCAGCCACCTCATCAGCACTACGATCTGCTTCCTTATCGTAACTTACTTATGCCCGAGAAGGCCAGAGTGTGAAAAATTAAATCTTTCTCTTCATTTTCCATCGAAACGCGTTGCGGTCGTGTGCGGACGCGGCCGGTTCCTGAAAACTACTTCGGGCACTTGAAAATCATCAAGTCTGGATTTGTATTTCTAGCTTCTTAGTCAAGTTAGAGTTTAGCGAAAACCATGTCTAAAGCCGTTGGACCGATATCAGGTTTAGTCATATGCAACAACATTTCTATGAATTCTATGCGAGCCCTCATGCCTCCTCCTCATCGAGATCGACATGAGGAACTAATTTACTATCCTTCCATCCTTCCCAGCCCAGGATACCTATTGCTGCGCAGACCATTATGGCTCCTCCTAATGTCAAGGCTGTTATAGCTGTTCCTGCTGCTCCCGGGATGAAGAATGAACAGAAGAGAGTCAGGGGGATGGTTAGGGATAGACCTATTGTGGCGACTGGTTGTCAGCTTGATGTGCTCGTCACTGTCCAATAGCTTACCAGCTGGGGTCGTCTTGAGCATCGCTATTGATCAGCTACTTGCAGTCCCGAGGAAGATCAAGCTTACCAATCATGTAGATGTAGTCACTCGAGACACAGATCGCCATGTTGACGACACAATGTACCCAGATCGCCTTTGACTTGGGCAGTTCAAAAGGCTCGATCCCAGTATAGTGCAATATAGGGAACAAAGGCGCGAGCAGCAGCACATTGGAAAATCCAGCGAATCTACACATCAGCTTGCATCGATGGGCCATCTTGGGCGAGCTTACCCAAGAAGCATCTGCATATCTGCCCGATCCTCTGATCCAAGCTTGACCTTCATCAGAACAACGTATACTGCAAAACAGCATGCCGAGGTGAGAGCTAACATATCCCCTAAGATTGGATGAGGGGGTATATCGGAAGTATCGGTGCTCGAGATCGACGAATCCGATTGAGTTACTAAGATTACACCGAAGAAGCTATTGTCAGCAAGGTTCCTATTCATGTGACATACCTCACGACGCTGGCGATGATTTTCGTCCGTGTGAGAGTTTCGACTCTACAAACTCGCCCTAATGCCAATGTGAAGAAACCTGCCGATCAGCCTTTGTTCAATTATCATCAGGGGAGGGGGCGTACCGCTAGTAGTAGCGATAATAGTCATACTAGCCACACTAGTCAATCCCAACGCAGTGTTGTTCAACCAATTCCCAATGAACCATACAATCCCCCACCAGACCGCTACGCCCGCAGTCTCTCTTACACCAAGCTTGTCCTCTGGATCAGGGATAAATGTGGGATCTGTGAGGATATTTGATTCTGCGCGTGAGATACCACGTCGGGAGGTAGATGCGGATGGGGACCGTCGCATGTCCATTCCTGATAACGAGGCGCGCCGTGTTCGTGGTCTCTCTTCTTGAGCTAATGGTACGTATGGACTGAACGTCAGCTCTTGGACATTGGAGGAGGATCATCCAGCTTACACGTTCAACTGGCCTTTCCTGTACCGCCAATATGTTGGAAGTAGGTATAAAGCATAAGGTGCCGTATTCAGATAAGTGAAGCTGACATTAGCAAACTCTCGATAGACTCATCTTCGCCAAGCTCACAGAAACGGTTTATTCCACCCATCATCCCCGGTTTCCATACCAGCTACTATAAAGTTCGAAGCCGTCCACATCTACCGATCAGCATTGCACCTATCCTAATGGAGGTGACTGACCACTACGACGGTGAGCAGCAGGATTAAACCTGTAAGATATCGATCGTTCATTTTTTCCTGATCCATCTTTGGCTTATCTGGCGAATTGCCTAATAAGTTCTGTCGCTCGTCCATCCGATTCCTGGCCTCAGTAACGGTCTTGACCTCGTAAGTATAGGGATAGGGGTATGAATGATATGTGTCGATGGTGGTTATCTTGCGTTAGAATTGTTTTACGCAAGACGTGATCTTGGGGTCTCCACAACGATCATCTATCGTCTGTAGTGTACCAAAAGTTGGTTTTATTGAGCGCATTGTACATGACCCGCTAAGTTCAGATAGAGGGCCAGGAGTCCGCATAGATCAATATGGGAATCAATGGTCTGATGGCTTGGACCAAAGCTACTCAGTAACCATCACCCATTTACGTGGTCGGACAGCTGGCTGACGGTAGTCCGTCGGTATTCAAGAGTTATCCAAAGAGATGGAATGCACCGGAAATACGGGGCAAACGGATAGCCATGTTGGTGAACGACTCGATCCATAGATATAGAAGCTGATAGAAGTGACGGAACGTTATTGACGAATCGATTCCATTTCGCAATTCAAGATGGACCGCTGAAAGGGAAAGGTGGGTTGGTGGGGTGGTTCAAGTAAGTCGCTTCTTGGCCTTAAGAGATAAGACTGATGGTAAGCCTGATTGGCATGATGCGGAGAAACAATATCGAGCCAGTGGTAGTATTTGATGAACGAGGACCGAGGGAATGGAAGGCACCAGCCGTACGTCCTCCCCATGAACGGCGCTAATCGTAGGCAGCCTACCGACTCGCGAAACGAGCTCTGAACCTCTCGAGACGAAGCCATGAAGATGAAAGAGCCGAACGACTCTCTCAATGGCAGGAAGCCTTCAACGAGCTTGAAAGTCTAGCGGAAGACGAGCAGATGACTGTTCGTGCTTTCTTTGATAAAAGTACTACTTCATCCAGTCGATCTCAAATTGCCGAGAAACGGGTGGAAATGCAGGAAAAGCTCGAGACTACTGCATCACTCGACGTTGCCGATATCGATGCTTCACTGGATAGAATCACTACGACAATAGATACTCTGGCGAACCTTCAATCGGAGTTCCTAGCTAAAAGCTCGAGTGGTGTTTCCAGGATGGATCCGAAACGTATAGGAATGAGTGAAGCATTGAAACATGTCACAGAGTTGGAGAGATTGTACGAAGGAGTGAGAGAACCCACACCCAGGGATATTTGGCGATCACCGCCGGAAGAGGAGGAGACTTCGGTATTAGATGAGGCGTTGGAACAGGTAGTCCCAGAAGAAGCATTTAGGGAATCAAAAGCTCAAAAGGAGTTGACAGAGGAAGAAGGGAGAATCATCAATACATTCCTGGGAACAAGTCCGGTCCAACCCAAAGGGAGCATGGAAGAAATTTTTACCCCAGATCAACGGCCAGCCATGGCCAGACTTGAAGATTTGATTGAAGCCACACCGGATGTCAGGGCTATATATCAACGAGCGCTCAATATGCCTTCGCCTTCGGATCATGATGCTTGTCGGGAGTTGGTTATGAAGATGGGTGTACCTGTGCTTGAGGCTAGGATACCGTATGAAGCTGAGGGGTTGGCTGCTAGTCTTGCTAATGCTGGGCTGGTGGATTTTGTCGGTACAGAAGACTCTGATGTTCTGGCCTATGAGGTAAGTATCGGAATCAGGAGTGTCTAGGTGGCAGCTGATGTTAGGCACCCCTTCTGCGAAACGTGTCGAGCTCGGTACAACCCCTCGTCCTAGTCTCTGGCTCTGAACTACGGTCCATGACAACCCTCGACTCTAAATCATTCCTCGACTTCTGTATCCTAATGGGAACAGACGCTTCTCCACGGATACCAGGTATAGGCCCTGCACGAGCTTACAAAGCAATAATGCAATACGGTTCCATCGAATCGATAATCGCCCAAGATAAATATCGGGATAGAATAGACGATATCGATGCGTTCATGGTCATGGTAAATAATGCTAGGGAGGTATTTGGGAAAGCACCACCTCTCCCCGAAGAAATTAGTTTGGAGCAAGGCGAATATAATGCGGAAGAGGTTGAAGATTGGCTGAGAAATTCTCATGGAGTTATGTTTATGAGTCAGGAGCAGGTTAATGAGGGGGTTGAATTGGAGAAGGAACAGGAATGGGAGGTTGACAAAACGGAGGGTTCGGTGAAAGTGGAAGAATGGGATGAAACATGGGATAGGGCGGTCGTGGGTGAATCGACCGATCCTGAGGTGTCGACGCGGTAGCTCCTGGCATTCGATACTGGACAAATATGGAAGTTACCACAACACCCAATTTCAATAACCAAGCTGTACATCATAATTTCCTCGACCATCTCCCCACATCGCGGCGATCTAAATCACGAAACCGACGAAAATCATGACGATCATGAACCGCCACTTGTAACTTTGTATACGTATATATAACCTCTCAGTAGGAGCACACATGTACGCTAGAACACGGGAGACTACGGATGCATCTGATGTCCTAGTTTTTACGCCACAGGAATCTGTTATGGTCTCTGTTGCTGGAACCAGGGCAGGAACAGAGGGCCAAAAAGGGGCACAATTACTTGAAGTTATATAAACTGCCACTTTTAGAATTTAATTCCGCCGCCTCAATGCTAACGCCGGGAAAGGGATGGGATAGGGAGAGGGATAGCAAGCGTAAGCTGTTTAACTTGTAGACTGGCCCTGGCTCAGCTTTAGGATTAGGATTCAGTCTGGCTTCTTTGCACCTACTACACTACTACTACTACACACTCTAGTCTACTCTTTATCCACTCCTATCGATCCTCCCATTACCCCTCTTTCTTACTCTCAACAGCCACTACAGGCTATATCAAATCCTACACCTAGTACCTCGGCGGATTAGAATCATCGATCCGCACGTCCGTATCCGCAATCTCGCATCAAATCAGACACGACTTTTCACTGTAGATACTCAGTGTAAAAGCTTTCCATACCTCTTCTATTTCTCATCAACTTCCAAGACAACGTGAGTCACATTCAATACAACAACTAGGCCAACAGCTGACGTGTTCCGTTCGTCCAAATACCAATCACCTTTCAACACTCTATTATTCACCTTTCAACCACCACATCCGATTCTTTTCCACTACATCAATACCACATCCCAAATACTACTCGGATCTCATCAACAGCCTTACCCATCTAAATCATCAACACAATGGCAGACTTTGTCAAACTATCTATTTTCGGAACCGTATTCGAGGTCACGACGCGATATGTCGACCTTCAACCCGTTGGAATGGGAGCCTTTGGTCTCGTCTGGTGAGTCTTGTTTCATGCGTTCGATGGCCTCAGGAGTCATCTCTGAGGAGTCGGAAATAGTGGCTAATGACAGTTCCGCAAAGGATCAACTATCTGGCACTTCGGTTGCCATCAAGAAAATCATGAAACCCTTTTCAACCCCCGTGTTGAGTAAGAGGACATATAGGGAGTTGAAACTGCTCAAGCATTTGCGGCATGAAAACGTGAGTTGTCCTCTGCAGACGATGACGGTCTTGGCTGATGTATAGATCATTTCGCTCAGCGATATTTTCATCTCTCCCCTAGAGGACATGTAAGTATACGACTCGTGATTGCAGGACCACACTGATAGGTAGCTACTTTGTCACCGAACTCCTCGGTACCGATCTTCACCGACTCCTTACTTCTCGTCCGCTAGAAAAGCAATTCATTCAATACTTCCTCTACCAGATCCTCCGAGGTCTAAAATACGTTCACTCGGCCGGTGTCGTTCACCGAGATTTGAAGCCTTCAAACATTCTCGTCAACGAGAACTGTGATTTGAAGGTGTGTTGACCCTACGCTTTCTGTGCAGAATCAGAGCTAATGGTAGATTTGTGATTTCGGATTGGCACGAATTCAGGATCCCCAGATGACTGGATACGTTTCTACGAGATACTACCGAGCGCCAGAGATCATGTTGACATGGCAAAAGTACGATGTCGCTGTTGATATCTGGAGCACAGGATGTATCTTTGCAGAGATGCTGGAGGGAAAACCATTGTTCCCAGGAAAGGATCGTGAGTTGGCCTAGCCATTGCCGTGGTGAAAGCTGACATCGTAGACGTTAACCAGTTCTCCATCATTACCGAGCTACTTGGTACACCCCCTGCCGATGTCATCCAGACTATCGCTTCCGAGAACGTGCGTACCTCCACGTGAGAGCAAGGACCATGCTGATAGTCAGACCCTCCGATTCGTCCAGTCTCTACCAAAGAGGGAAAAGGTCCCATTCCAGACCAAATTCCCCAATGCCGATCCGCTAGCACTCGACTTGCTCGAAAAGATGCTAGTATTCGACCCCCGTACCCGTATCTCGGCCCCCGAGGCTCTCTCGCATGAGTACCTCGCACCTTACCACGACCCTACCGATGAGCCTGCTGCCGCCGAGGTCTTTGATTGGAGTTTCAACGATGCCGATCTACCCGTTGATACTTGGAAGGTCATGATGTACTCTGAGATCCTTGGTACGTCGCGAACATATTGCATAGGTTGGAGCTGACGAGTAGATTTCCACAACCTCGGTGATATCCAGCAGGACCAGGCTGAGGGGCCAATCACTGGAGATCTACCACCCCCAGCTGCTACTTCCGCTTAAACTCATCGCAGTAAGGAAGTAAGGAAGAAAGGAAGGAATCGCATCTATAGAAAGGGCCTTTGTTTTAATGATTTTCTCAAGTACTTTTATCACCATTTCAATCACATTTCCGTACTGTTTATTTTCTCATATTTTATCGATTTCACTTACTGGAGTAGCACTAGATATGAGATGTGCAGGCTACTTGGTTAATCTCTTACATACACGAATGAGAGGATGAATGTGCATAGCAACGTGTTTGTCGGCTTCATTCTGACATCTCGAGCGCGAGTGGATTCGTTTACGGTGGGTGATTCAGTATGGGCTAGCATGGCAGATGCATTGAGGCTATACAATGATGGGTGTCTATGGAACATGATCAAATGAGGGGTGAATCTAGCTTGAATATACTAAAGGCATCATCTAATCTCAATGCCCATCTCTGCTACGACCCTCTCCTGAACCCTATCCTGCAACTCGTTCACCTCTTCATTCGAAAGTGAACGGTCCATACTCCTATAATTGAGTCTGTAACATTTACTCTGTCGTTTCGTCTTTGGATGTGTGAAGTCGTCGATCTGAGATCAGCCTCTTCTCGCAATTGACTCAAAGCAGCTGAACTAAACAGAGGAAATGAGAGTAATGGAAACGAAAACTGGAACGAGGGGGGACATACCAAAGTGACATTCTCAACTAAATCCCCAGCAACCTCCCTAACAATCTCACAATAATCATTCTCGTGAAACACTTTCCCTTTCCCACCAGCACTATCTTCAGAGATGGGAGGTACCCAGAATGACATGTCTTTATAACAAGGTGGGTATTTCGAGTATGGTTGGAATTTAGTTATTTCACCTGATTTGAATTGATTTAGGAATCGGGCGTCGGAAGACCAGAACAGTCGGATATCGGGGATATTGAATAGGACCATTGCTATTCGTTCTAGACCTAGTCCGAAGGCCCAGCCTGCTTTGTGAGATTGGTCTGGGGTCAGCTATGTCTGCGCGGGACGGAGTCCAGTCGTTGATGGGGCGGAGAAGCAGCAGATCGATGCGCAAGACCAAACCATTGGAAGCATTGCGGTAAAGAGAAGGGGAAAGAAATTCGGGAGGGATGAACGAGGAGGAGATTCTGGAAGAAAGAGAGCTGTTACAATTCACTTACCTGCCTGGTCCAAGGTCTTTTGCTGAACAACCCCACATCCCAACAACTCCAGCCACTCTCCATTCCACCAAACTTCAACCTCATAACTGGGTGAGGTAAATGGGAAAAACGCCTCGATCCACCTAACTCTCAATGGTTCACCCTCCATCTGCTGAGACCCAAATAAGCGATATATAAGGGAATTCAAAGAATGTTTGAGATGTTTCGTGACTTCCTCAGCTAATTCTGGATCGTGAGTCGGCTGATATGGGTTGGTACTCGAGATCGTCGTAGTGTCCTCGATTACCAATGGGCATGATTCTAGTTCTTTTTGAAGTTTGGCGTTTAGCTCTTTGATTTCGGTCATATCGGAAGACGGCCAGACTTGAGTTCCTTCCATCTGGTGAAAGACTGGGTAATGGGAAGCATCAATTTCGTCCCTCCTATAAACGTCCGCCGAGATTAACCATCTATCCAATCCTTTCCTATACGTCTCCACCTCGTGTGCACTCGTATGTGTCCGTAGCATGTACTCCTTGTTCAAGTAATATGAGTCCGTCAATGATCGTCCCGGGTGGTCTGGTGGGAAACCTAGTTCATCAAAGTTTTGCCATACCGATACGATTGGTGATGAGGGAGTTAGGGAGGTATGGGTCGAGAAGTGGGACTCGATGATGTTTCGGAGGATCGAGAGTGGGTGAGACGGGTGGTGTAGGAGTCGACGGTCAATTTTGGATAGGATTGCGGGTGGGGTGTTCGAGTATGTATCGCGTTTGTAAGTCTGGTCGAGGATTTGGTAGGGTGATGAGGCTGGTGTCGAGATCCGGCGTAGCTGAGTGTAAAGTGGGAGTCGAGCTTCGAATCTTGGTCGGGGAACTGAAGAGCTATATTGGCACCTTGAGCACTGCCCCAGCAGGGTGCTTATCGTCCTCGTCCTTGTTGCCCACATATCGATGAATAATGAGCAGATTGTCATATATTTCAGTGAATCCACTTTCATCACCGCGACTTAGTTTCCCACGGTCCATTTCCCCCGCTAGCCTCGGATCAACTACGCCTGCACTACCTTTAGTGCATACCACCCACCTGACCCTTCAGCCAGGATGTCAGCCCGCTCAACACCAAGGGCAAGCACAAGTCATCTTCCACGTACACCCTCCTTCTCTTCAGATCACTCCCACGACCCATCTACTTCTCGTCGTCATACTCGGACCGATTCCTTGCGTCTACCAACACTAGCCGAATCATCTGTCCATTCTTTCGGTCTATCTACCCCCGAAACAAGGAGGAGGAGGTATCAAGCCAAAAAGAATAACAATGTGAAGCAGATAGAAGTAGATTGGGCAGAGGTGGAACCTGATGAAGTCTTTAGGAGGCTGCCAGTACAGGAAGTTAGGAGGGTAGAGCAGAAAATGAGGACGGACGCTTTGAATAAGCAGTCTGAGCTTAGGGCTATGGTTGGGTGAGCTCCACCATGAACGTCGTTTTGATAAAGCTGATAGTATAGAACCAGGTATAGAGATCTCCTGACCTCCGCTACGCAAATTACCACCCTCCGTTCATCCTCCCTCCGCCTATCTTCATCACTCAAGTCGATTGCGCAGGCTTGCGCGAATCCGACGGACATCACGCAGTATAGGGAGGATGTATCCGATACCACAGAGACAACAACAGCGGATGTCATGTCGGTCTTACCTGTTGCTGCGCACGTCAAGCTCCTACTTGATGCACCGGAAGGTATGCTATTACAATCGCGAATCGACGTTAGCTGATCATTAGCTCTATACTCTTATCTAGCACATCATTCATTCTTGGATGCTGCATATCTATGGCTTGTTGCTCGTGTTGCCAAGGAAGGGCTATCTAGTATGCCCGCGGATGTTAGCGGCGTAAGCTTGTTCCAATACGACTAGCAGGGCAAGCTGACATACAGCCCTACTTGAGCTTGGCGGAGAAACAGTGGGAGGTTATGGTACCCTTTAGATCACAGATCGTGAACCGAGCTTCAGCCTCTCTTCGATCACGTGATAAGACCGACACAAAGGTACGTCTCTGGTCATAAAGTCAAGAGTATGACTGACGAATAGACCCTTTCCGAGACTTTACTAGCGATCATCCTGCTTGACAACTTAACCCTCTCTGACGCCCTCGACCTCCTCCTCACCCAGCGCGCAAAGGCCGTCCGGGATATCCTTCAGCACACTGAGTCATCTGGCTTGTCGGTACCTACCTCGTCCCGACGGCGCCGAAGTAGTGTAATCTCTCGGGACAAGGAACAAATCGCTCAAGTCCTCAAAGAAGCCGTTTCCTGCCTTGTCGAAACTACAACTCTCGCTTCTTCGGTATTTGAAAAACGTCGGAAACTCGATTCCGATTCTGTCCTGGAGGAAATGATCCGTCTAGTTCAAAAGACCGAGACTGCGCCTGCTATGAACAATACCCCTTCGAGTCGACGGACATCTCACGAGAGGCGTGCTTCGAGGTTGGCATCGATTTCATCGCCTTTGCCCAAATTGAGCTTTTCATCAACCGCTTCTCCTGTCACAGCTTCGAAAGTACTACAAGGTCTGCCCTCGGCCCAAATTTTATTGCGACATTTGCCAGCATCCATCACTACGTTCACACCTTTCATCACTATATCCGCTTCGCCCGCTGTATCCTCCAAACTGACTGAATGGAGGACGACATCAACCAAATTACTAGCTGAAGCGGTACCATCCTGGTTGACTGCCCTGCAATCTATTCAAGATGTTTGGGCGGTCCGGTCAACCCTAGTAGATGGAATGGCAGAAGGCGAATTCCAATCCCAGATCCAATCAGCTCTATCAAGTGAATGGGCAGATCGTGCAAAAGGGATATGGACCACCAAACTCGATTCAATCGTCAATACTGCTCAAATCAAACTCGAAGAAGTCGTCACTTCCACCCAAAAAGGTCAAGCAGAGGAGGAAAGCGATGTTGGTTCCTTCGCGTTTTCCGATCTCGCCTACCCGACCATACCCACATCTGCCCTCTCTGGCGCCTCGACCTCATTACAACCTTTCCTGGCGAGTTTGAGGCAGAGGTCATCGGGACGTACGCCTTTACTTGACGGTGTACTAGGTAGTCTTGAGAGTGCTGCGGCTGCCTTGAGGAAAGATTCGGAAGGTCTCATTGGGGATTTGAGGGGGCAGTATCAATCTGGAGTAGGGGACGCCTTGCGTCGATTGGTAAAGGTGTTGCAGGATGCCCTAAGCAGTATTGCACAGGAGAAGCCTGTAGAGTGCTCGCTGTTTGTGGGGCGAGTCGCGCTGTATCTCGCTACTACATCAAGTTTGCTCGGTGATCTGGCCGCCGGTGCCGAGGATATCTCAGGTAAGCTAGACTTCTGCCAACTGCCAAGCATAGTGAGACGCAGCTGACGTGACAGATGATTTGAAAACGATACATCGAAACTCAACTACCCCCTGGGCATCCCGTACCATACAAGCCGCATTACTCCTCCTCTCCCCAATCTTTTCCTCAGAAAATACACCATCAATCATAAAACTCTCATGGCAAGCCGATCTCCCATCCACGCCCAGTCCTGAAGTGATGATCGCGCTACAATTACTTGTCGCTGCTACCAGACTCCTTGGCATTCCACAGGACACAGAAACGGGTGTTGTGAAGGATATGGTCCGGTCATTCTCGCTGCAGGCAAGGGGATTGGAGGGCTGGAAAGGTTTGAATAGGGAATGTGCGGTTCAGGGGGCTTTGGATCTGGGTTTCTTGAATCTCATCAGTGGGGATCAGCCCATTGATCCTATCGTCGAGGGACTGCTTGCAAAGGTAAGCTTGCTGGTGTTTCGTAGAGTGATCAAGCTGATGACTAGATCCCTTCCTCGATCCCCTCCGACTTCAAGACGAATCTACCAACGATCCTAGCAGACCACCTCCGCCGAACGCAACTTCTCATCTACCCCCTCATTCGTCATCTACCAGAATCCGCCTTACCCTCTATCGCCAGCAGTACGGCCAGGAAGAGCAATTATCTACGTCTAGGCCCTGCTACTGTTGGTGAATTCAGGAGCCCGGTTGCTGTTGCTAAACCTGGTAAAAGGTTTGGACTGCTATCGATTGCGGTGTAGATTTATATGCATACAATATTATGACTATACTCGTTGGCATTCGGTTATGTAACGGATTTAATGGCTACCGCCGTTTCTACTGCTGCTACCTTCTTTTGAAGTAGTTCTGGATCCTTGATCTGATTCATTTCTGCCATTTTGTATACCTGCCATCAGTACACATATCATGATAACGAGGAGTAAAGACGTACCTTATCGACCCTTCCCCAATCCACTCCTGTGCCCTCATCCAATTCCCCTAGATTCGTAATATCACCCTCCACCAGCGCTTTCATTCCCTCCCAAACCTCCTCCGCGGACTGATTACCACCTATACGAACCACTATCACTCCCTTACTATCATTTGCAATCCCATGACGACGTATTGAATCTGTAATATTCGTTCCAAGGGATAAACCTAGTAAAATCTCGGAATGTAGATTATGTGTTCTCGTCTTTGGTGTTTCAGAGTCGGTCGAGGTGCCAATGATGGTGCTATACAGCGCATTGATCAAATGCTGTTTCGATACAATCTACAATCAGCTCTCCTCGTCAGGCAAATGGAGGTATGGGCATACGAGTGAAGCATCAATAAATCCAAAATCGACTTTATCCCTAGCCAAATCCCCCTCGCTCCCCTCCATCGTAGAAGCCTCAATCAACTTCTTTCGAATCCCTGAACTATTGCTGACATTGTTGAATAACGCTATGTGAATTGGAGTAGCGTATTGGGGGAAATGAGGGAATGTATAGGTTTCCATTGTATAGTGTAGTGGATAGTTGATTGGGACTTTTGATGTGGAGGTTGGAGGAAGATGGATTGGCAATTCTGGCTCTCTGGCGTAAGTGATCCTGCTTGTGTCTTGCTTTCTGTTCTCTTATAGCACGACAACCTAGCTCTCGTTTCAAGTGTCAGATGAGTCAAGGGAAGTGTTGTACTCACCAATTTTCACCGCTCGGAGTATGCTCACCTGTTTATCGAAAGTGAGTCTCGAGTCTCTGACAAGGTTTTCCGGGCAAACCGGCCAAGAGGGGAGGTCGCGTCGACAACGTTTTCTGACACTTCTCACATCTCCCTTTACTTCGCGACTCTTTTTCCAAACGAGCTCGAAAAGCAGAAAAAGGGGACATGGTCCGTGCTGAGTGTGTGGAATATGGATGAGATTTGGTCGAGGGGTCCTTTACACCCTTTTAGCGGTGTCTCTTACTGTAACCCCACAACATCCCTTGACAACGACCCTTGCGCTCTTGGTATTCTCATTTCCTCATTCTTCCTTTTATCTGTTCTTATATATATATATACATATACTCTCTTTTCCATACGTTCTGGTAACGTCTCAACAACTCACACTTACAAAATGGGAGCAGAACATGCTGTTAAATGGGCGGCTTATCGTCTTACAGCGACCGTGCTTGAGTGAGTCAAGTTACGTTTCTACGAAGTGAAGCTGAATCGATAGTGATATTTGGCCTTCTGTCCTCCTTCTCACTGGTATCGCTACTAGTAAGCTACAATTGTCCCGTCGATGACCAGGCTGACATATTAGTGGTCCAATGTATCACGGTTTTCACAGAAACCAGCCTCGCTATCAATTCCATTACCATTACCGTCCTTGGAGTCATTGTGTAAGCTATCCCAAGCTGTCAAGACGGAGAAGCTAATAACTTAGCTCGCTCGTCGTCTCGTTCAAGACCAACAGTTCTTACGGGAGGTGGTGGGATGGTAAGCTAAGCTCTCTGCATGTGACCGGCAAGCTGATGATCAGGAAGGAATATCTGGTCAAACATCAATTCCAACTCCCGTCAACTGGCTATGCTCTTCTGGCTCCAGGTAAACTAAGTCCTCCACTCCAAAGCGCGATGGAAAGCTGAATGTATAGGTCCCAAACTCCCCTCCTGATGTCAAATCAGACAAAGACAAAAACTCGAAGTCAGACAAAGCCTCCATCAAATCCGAAGGTAAAAGACGATCCAACCCGGAAGTCGAGATCATCCCTGAACCTTCCCCGATGAAAGAATCTGGGAGTGAACATGGCTACACGACTGCAACTGCTTCCGGATCTAAAGATCATGATTACGCTAAAGAAGATGGGAAATGGCGGGAATCGAAATTAGGCAGGAAGGTTAGGGGTATGGAGAATGAAGAGGATATGATTAAACAGAGGGCTGAGATGAGGGGATTGATTGAGAAGAAGACTTATATTGGTCTGGTGAGTCAGCTCATGTGTACTATACGGAATGTACATAAGCTGACGACCAGATCCAAGCATTTGCTGTCTCAATGAAACATGCTCTTCGGGGTGAGACTGGTCCTTTCTACTCCGACTTGTACCCTCTTATTGCTTTTCTCCCAAAGTAAGCTAAGATCATCTCGTGTCATGGCTAAGCTGATGGTAAGATACAATCCCGCTTCCCACGCTCCCATCTCTCGAGACCATCTCATGACCCTCTGGCATAATGGAATCCCCCGACAAAAGTTCTACCACAACGACGATACCCTTGCTGTACCCCTTACCAACCCGGCCACATTCGATGGAGTCGCATTCAACACTCTTTCTCAGACTGCTAATTCGTCCTCCACCTCTATCAACTCGATCGACGTCGAACGAAACGTTACTGGCATCACCACCACTTCTACCGATTTCCGAAAACAAGCTTTAACTTCCGCCGCATCATTTACTAGGTCCAATCATCCCGATGTGCTTGCTTTCTCCAGGTTGGATCAAAAACATCGATTAAACAAGAAGCGGTCCGAAAAACAATTTACCCCAGATGGAATTGAAAAGGTCACTATTACTACTGTTGAATTGATGCCTCCTAGGCATCCTCCTCCCATCAAGGCCTGGGATTTGTTTCCCCCTTTGAGGATCTACAAGATGATTACCGACTGGTTCAAAACTCAGAAAATGAAGGAGGAACAGGAAAGGGCACAAGGTGGGAAAAGAAAGAGGCCTAGTGGAGTCAAGACTGAGATTCCCCAAGAATGCTTGTAAGCTCTTCTCCCCCCAAGTAATGACAAGCTGACGTGTAGAATGTACATTTCCGCATGGGTCACTGATCTCAATAACCGAAACATCCTGAACGTATCGTTCGCATCACCAATCATGACCTGTATCATGGAGTTACAAAAGGCCTTATCGGATCTCGATAAACTCGCTACTACCCCCATTCCATCCGCTTACTCGTTCCACCTGAAAATGACCGTCCTCCTTTACCTCTTCTTCTTACCATTCCAACTCCAGCAGTATCTCAACTGGGTATGTATCCCGGCTACTGCTATTGCATCAATTGTCTACCTTGGTTTCTTGGAGATTGGGAATCAGATTGAAATGCCGTTTGCGTATGATCAGAGTGATTTGGACTTGGATAAGTATGTCTTGAAGATCGCCATGCAATTGGCTGAAATCACCGCTGTAAGCTCGTTTACCACCGCTGAAGGAATATAGCTGATATTCAGTTCCCCACATCAGTACCTACCTCCCACGTAGTCCTCTCCCACTTGAACCAGCCTTTCCTACCCTCCATCTCACTAAACGCCCCAACCCTCCTAGGAATGTCCGAAGCCAAACCCCACCCCACAGCCCTTGGATTCGCCCACGCTTTCCCCCAATTCGATTTCGAGTACGACACTGACCCCAACGACGATGATTCCCCACCAGCACTCCGACCTGCTAAAGTCGGTCAACTCCCCAAGTCCATGTTGGATCTTGAAGTTGCCTTGGGTTTGAATTGGCAGGAGATTAGTACTGATTCGAGGAAGTTTACGGGAGGTCATAAGGAGCAGTTGGAAAACAGGACTGGCATGGAAGTTGCTGTTCTGGCCCTCTGAATTGGATGGATGCAGATGTGCATAGATGTGAATGATACACCATGTTCCCCTCATACCTATGTATACTCTGATGCATGCTGGTAATGCTTCACTAATGGTCCGTGCGGGTGCCTGTGCGTAGTCCTTTCCTTTGGCTAGTATCTATGTCTTCCTTCTCTTCTTTCAATCTCACCATTTTCCTTCACGCTACTGATAGAATCAATCGACCAGACCGTACAATAGAGAGAGATGCAGACTCCAGACCAAGACTTTCTGGGAGTATGGTCCTTCATCTGGGCTTTGTTCAAGTGTGTCCACCGGTCTCAGCTGACCCCTTCTCTTGTTGTGTCCAAGCTGACGAGATAGACAAATATGGATCACAACCATCTTCTTCACTGTGGTAGCTACTGGTAAGCTAAGAGTACCCATTGGTATGAGAGCTGATAGACAGGTGTTACATTGATCAATCGATATTTCAATAACGTCCTCTCCGTCGAATCTGCGCCAATCACTCTATTGGGGACTTTGGTGTATGTCAGCTCGCGAAGCCTGTAGGAACCAAAGCTGATAAGTAGATCATTCATGTTGACGGTCAAAGTCAATAATGACCAAAATACCTGGAAAGATGGTAGGTAGACGTACCTTGTAACGCCCAACCTAATGGCTAGGTAGGGCGGAATGGTCAAATATCGCTGCTAATTCTCGACAACTCGCCACGCTCATCTGGCATAACGTAAGTCGGCTAATCGGTGCATGTGCTCTCAAGCTGATGTTCAGGCTAGTGTAGACCAAATCCAAGCGGGGCCGGGTGGCGAACACGGTCCATCAGCCCAAGAACTGAAGGATACTTGTATGAAACTCGTAAGCTCCTAGTTCCTCGGTAGACCAAGCTTATTCGATAGTTGAAAGTATTCGCAGTTGCTACCAAGTATGGGATTGAAGGTGAAGGTTCCTTAGCTAGGCAGGATAATGACATTCTCATGGTTAATGCTTCTTTGCCTTCGTAAGCTATTCCAGTCATGTTGTAGCTAGCTGATCAGTGCAGGGAGAAGCCGCCTGTTGTGAGGACCGACTTGATCGGACCGAATAGTGACCACGACCTCGACGAGTCTCCCAATGAGATCCCTCGAGATATCTTGTAAGCTTCCCGACCCCTTGACGTCTAGGCGAGGGGAGCTGAAAATCAGAACAACTCTCTCAGCATGTATCGCCACGCTCCATCAATCCCAATCCCTCCCAACCTCCCTCTTACCAACAATCGAAACATCCCTCTTTTCCCTCCAAACCTCCCTATCGGCCCTGACAAGGACATCAACAACTTCACCACCCAACACCGCAATCCTTCAAACCAGATTGAGCGTATATGCATACCTCTTCTTCCTCCCTTTTCAATTAAACGGTTCATTGGGTTGGTGGACTGTTCCTGGGGAGTTCATCGTTTCTGTGGTTTATCTGGGGTTTATGGCTGTTGGGATTGATATTGGGAAGCCGTTCAAGGCGGGATTGGCGAGGTTGGATGTAGGTGGGTTGGTTGAGGATTTGAAGAGGCAGATTGATGAGATTGCTCAGACCGAGGTATGCCAGCTGAATGATTCGTGATCGAGAACAAGCTGATATTCTTAGGGAGATAGGAATAGAATCAAGTCATTGATCGGACCTCAATCAGCTGCTATCCGAGAGGCAGATAAAGTCAACTCTCGACCTGTGACTGGCACGTTAATCGACCTTGAAGCTCAGCCCCTCCTCGCTGGATCCAGCGCCTCCGCGGTCTCTCGCTCTTCATCAGGATAAGTTCCCCAAGGATGCGTGCGATATCATCAACCGACCAAAATTTGTACATGCAGGTAAAGCAATGAAATTTCGATTATGTATATACACTGGGAATCAGCATAATACTCGTCCTCATGTAGACAGAAGACATACAAGCAAGATAAAGCACCTCAGACCCCCCCTTCAACCCCTTATTTATGTCCCAAGAAAATGCCCACCCCTGACCCGAGGAGGTTTCTAGTCCTCACATGACGAGCTAGAACACCTCCCCCGCCTCCTCCATACCCTCATCAACTTCCCCCAGATCCCATTTCGGCCGTCCCTCGTACTCTGTCCCAATCATCATAGGTATGATAGAACTTCTCGGTTTGAAACTCTCCCGCTTAGGCGGTCTACGCGTAGCGTCCTTCCCCAACATTGCATGTGATCCAACTGGTGCGGAGGGTATGCGGGATTGAGGCTGAGGAGGTATTTTCGACATGTAGATTGATGAGCTCGAGACTGCCCTTCCATTTATATTCTGTGGGCGGGGTAGATTACATGGTACCGGTGTTGGGGTTCCTATCTCGACATGCTGACGACTTGACATGTACATTGTTCCAGCGGTCGACATTGTAGATTGGGGTATACGCCTGGTGGTGGTAGTCATTGGTTTCATGTGTGAGGCGGGCATTGGTTTCTGTCGTTTCAGTCCTCCTGGAAGAGGTGTAGCTTCAGGTGCGCGTTTTCGAGTTACAGTTGCTGGCGCCCTGGCGCTGGGTGCAGGAGTCGCTTTGACGGTCTTGGTAGGTCCAAGTCCTTGTCTTGCGCGCTATATGTCAGCTTGAACACTTGGACCTAGTCAAAAGAGCACACCTTCTTTGCCTCCCTGGCAGCTTCCTTGGCCTCGATAGCATCCTGAATGACATCCACAACCCTCTCACCCCGAATCAAAAATGGCTTATTGGCCGTCTTCTCCCACTGCGGTAGGAGTTTCAGCAGCTCACCCTCGATCTATTTGTCAGCTTCGCCCCTAACAGTCCGAGCCGGCTTACCCTCGGCTTTAGAACCTGAATCCTCTTTCTCAATTTCTCCTCCCTCAGTAAAGCGCCTCCCCGCATTTTGAATCGATTTGGATCCGAGGACAATCTCTCCAATTCTTCTTCCTCTTCGACTAGAGTATGCCATTCTCTGACTTTGGGAATGATTGTCGCTTTCGATTCAAGCTCGTCTCGGAGGTGCTCGGAATATTCCTCATGCGCTTTGAGTAATTCCTCTGTATAGTTGTCTACTCATCAGATCGGAGCGCGCAACCCTGAGGTGGACTTACCATCGATGAAACCGACAAACTCGTCCTTCTCTTCATCACTCATCATGAGTTCTAGCCAGAAGCCTTCAATCTCACTCCGGACAGCTAGCATGTATTGAGACAAGCTCGCTCGTCGTAGTTCCAGCACGCGCTCAAGTTCTGCTTCGTACTGCTCGTCAGTACCTGGACCAGTTTAAAAGGATGAGACATACTGCAGCAATAGTCGGTTCACCAGATCCTCTGTTCATTTCAAAAAATAATTCCTGAGTGTTGGCATCCACCTCCATTCTAGCCCAATGAGGTTCAATCAGATTGAAGATCTCCTGAATTCGAATCTCATAAGCCTCTTTCAGCTTATTCCACTATTCATTAGTCACCTCCGAAAGAGTCCCGCAAAATCGACGTACAAGTTCGGAGAGCTCGTTAATCCAGTTGATCAAGCCCACTTCAGGCTGCAGATCTTCTAAACCCTTCAAATCGAGGACGCGACCTTTTTCACCCTCGTCATCTTCCTCCTCCTCTTCTTCATTACCCTCCTCATTAATCTTTGGTTCCTTCTCAACAATTTCCCTCTCAACATTTTCCTCCTTGAAATTCGCGATGAAATGTCCCAATGTCTTCTCGTATGTCTGATATGCTCCTGGTGTTTCTTCGTTGTGTCTATTCGGGAGTAATTCGATCGGGAATGAATGAGATCCGGTACCATTAGGTAGTGGTGGAAGAGCGAGTTCGTCGTGTAGCCAGTGTAGATCGACAAAGTCGGAAAGAAGCTGTGTGCGACGATTGTCCTGTTCATCAGCGTGAAGCTCAGTCTATATTTGTCTCTACTCACCCTTTCTTCTCTTGCCTTTTTAAAGTCCACCTCTAAAGCTTCGATAACCTCATTACTAACTTCCATCCAGACCTCCCTCATACTCTCATCAACAGCAATGACGGGTCCAACATTCGACCTCTTCCTCTCCTGAGCAGTCTCAGGCTTGAAACTCGTCCCGCTTACTTTACGCCCTGTAGGAGCTGCGACGGGGGGTAATGATAAGCGGGCTTGATTCAAGCCGTTCGATGGGCCTGCGACTGGCTGTAGTGGTTTTGGAGGCTCGAAGGGGGGGCCTAGGAGGTTTGCCAGAGCCGTTAAGGCTTCTTGTAATTCTGTCTATTAGGACATATCACAATCACGATAAGCTTGCACATACCGTCCACTTTCGCTAGTCTTTCACGGTATACCTGTTGATCAGCTTGTGCCCCTGACGGTCGAAACCTCCAGCTCACCTGTTCGAGCTCCTTCCTCTGCTTCAACAGCCGCGCATGCTGTTGAGGTAGAGCCTATATGTCAGTTCCCACTTCTATCCGACACTCTCATCCACACGTACCTCACCGCCCTGTTCCATCTTGACATCCCGCATGCCGTACTCGAGCTTGACAACCGTCCTCTCCCCCTCCACCTTGACGATCGTTCTGTCCCCTAATGCTTTTCCAAGACAAACAACATCTTTCCTAGCCAATTCAATCTCTTCCCTCCACCTCTCCACTTCCGTCTCCCGTTCCCTTACTATCGAGACCACAACGGCTTTGATAGCAGCATCGATCTTTGTTTTATCCTCTTCTAATGCAGTTGTCGGTAATCCTAGAGATGTATGTAATGCCTTGAGATGTGGTAGATGTTCGTCTAGGTATCTTGACATTGTGATAACATGGACTATAAGTATAATATACGTTGAGTGATGATGATAACCCCCCGTTGGTTGTTTACGCCGACAAAGGAAATCAGTCGCGTGTGATGTATATACTCCCCCCTTTTAGAAGAACACGTTCTTACATCGTCATAGGTCACTTGCTGATTTGCGCTTTGTTCCTCTCCTCACTAACATCTATATACATACATCCTATTACATATATACTACAATGGCAGTAACTCAGAAATCACCAAAGGGAGCTAGTGTAGAGGAAGAGAAGAAGAAGTTGTTACAGCAGTACAAGAATGATGATGGTCATTTCTCCCTTGTTCGGTGAGTCCTTTCTTCCGGATGGCGGCATAGTCTTTGGCGGTACACATCCTGCCCTCATGTCATTCAATGACTTCAACCCCTCGCTGATAGCTCTCATTGAATTGAGCTGACTTGCAGAAACTTCCGATTGGCCGACATGATCACCATCATGAACGGTGTCTGTGGTGTCCTTTCCATCATGACTTCCGCCCGATTTCTCGCCATGACCGCCAACATCCCCCTTCCCATCTCTGACCATGCCCTCAAGACCCTTTACTTCGCCCATCTCCTCCCAATTCTCGGATTCGGATTCGACGCACTAGACGGTAAAGTCGCCAGATGGAGAGGTGGTGGATCAATGCTAGGACAAGAAATGGATTCCCTCGCGGATCTCATTTCATTCGGTGTCGCACCCGCCATTCTCGCTTTCACTCTCGGATTACGTACTCCCCTCGATACCATCTGTCTGTTGTGGTTCGTGTCGTGTGGTCTAGCCCGACTTGCTAGGTTCAACGCTACCGTCGCTCTGATCCCTGCCGACGCCGCTGGAAAGGCCAAGTACTTTGAAGGATTACCTATTCCTTCGTCTTTGTTCCTCACTGCGACAATGGCATACTGGGTCAAGCAAGGATGGTTCTCCCAGAGTAAAGTTGGAAACCACGATGTACCTTTCGGAATCAGGAAATTGTGGGACAGCAAGCACGGTTACGGCGAGATTCATCTCGCTTCGTTGATCTTTGCCATCTGGGGAGCAATGATGGTCAGCAAGACCTTGAGGGTGAGCTACCATTCCTACATGACTTTGGAGCGAAACTGATTGCCAGGTACCAAAGCTATAGAAGGAGAAAAGGAGGATGTCTAAAACACGAAGTCATGTCGTACAAGCTATCATAGACATATGAATGGGTATAATGTGGAACGAGCGGTTCTGAGTCGTGTTCAGACGGCTACCGAGCCTCGATAAGCGCCCAGGCTACGTCAAGCGAAGCAAGACTGACCAGGAGAAGAGCGAACATACTCACTAGGCCAAAAAGCTGATACATATATACAACGCTACAACCCCCGAGATCAAGCTCTGGGGACATCAGAATACAAAGGCGGTAGTTCAACTTGCACCATCCCCCCATCAGTATGTCTGACATATTCAACCTCCTGCTCTCTCCGTACAGGAGATCGCCGCCCTTCTCCGGTAGGTGTGGTAGCGCTGGGCGATGGGTCACTCCTTCCAGATGTCGTTCCAATAGGTGATGAGGCTTGTTGAGATTTAGTGGGTATTGGCGAGATCTGAGAGTGGCTTGGTCCAGTGCTTGTAGATGGAGAAGTGACACCCAACATCTGTTTAGTCTGCCGTTCTAGATCTGTCGATTGATCTGTCGTGGTAGTGATCGTAGTAGGTTCGGCAGAGAGCTGCGCGTCCTCCTGCTCTGGACCGAGATCAACCTCCCCTCTCCCAACGTATGGTTCCACTTTGGGTTCCTCTCCTTCTTCCATAAATTCTTGTTCTTTTTTATATCCATCGTTCCCATTATCGCTCCTGCGTCGTCTCCTTCGCCTCCATAGTAATCCAAGTATTAAGCCCAAGATGAGGAGACCGCCGATGACTCCACCTAGTATTCCGCCTATTGCACCTCCTGAGAGACCCGGGGACCTGCCATCAGCCTTATACACGAATAACCAGTGGTCTGAACACACGAGTCGGGAGGTACATAACCCGGTAAACAAGTCACATCACTTGAATTTTCTACCCTGTCAGCCATCTGTCCATCGTGGACAACAGAGAAGGAAAAGACATACGAACGGTAGAGGGAGCACTATAGACTATTTGCCCATTACTATCCCTCACAGTCAACGTTATACTGACTCCAGCAGCTACATTACATTGCCAGACCCTAAACGTCTTATCCGTCTTCAGAGTGACTGCTGGACTTGGCCTGTCAGCTTACCTTGTCTTTGACGTGAAGGACATGGAGTAAGGTACGTACCTGGCTGCAGTTTGGATAGCACCTGCTGCTATATATCCTGCATAGTATGGTGCTTCTCGTCAACTTTTATCCCTATAATAGGAGAGGGTACATACCAACCCCTCCTGACCAAGTAATAGTGACATTCTGGCATTGTACAAGGGACTGAGGCGTGTTGATGAGGAGATCATTGCTCATCCTTTCTGATGTATCTAGTCGATGTTGACCGTATGTGAAGTGGAAAGTATGTCTGATGATCGTCGTACTGATGCTCGGCTGGATCTGTACTTGCCGGTCATGAACGGAGGGAGAAGGACAGAAGCTGTACCCCACTTAGCTCACGTGCGAATCCCTTAGCGCCGGCGCTAACCAGGAGGAGTATCTCGGGTGGGTGAGTCAAGTTAGGTTAGTACTACCACTTGTCATGCATGAAGGCTTTTACTTAGCATGAAAGGCGTGTATATGTCAATTCATTCACTTCATGCGGGAGAGCTGTACTCGCCCATCTTCCGACGATCAGACTCCAGTAGTCTTTCCATTATTCTCTCGAGGTGATACCTCTTCGGTCATTTCGACAGCCCCATTGGGTTCAGGTCCCGCCTTTTTCGATTTACGCTGCATCAATCAGTGAAATACGAGTGATAAAGCCCAGAGACTCACTCGTACATTTCTAGCCCGCAACTTCCTCGTCATGTAGCACATAAAGCACAGGAAGCAGATAAGGAAAATGATTCCACCGACTACAGCCGAGGTGATCCTCGCAACCCTTTTGCCTTCCGGAGTCGAGCTCCATTTGACTCTTTCGATCAGCTCTACCTGTCAATTGAGTGGTGAAGGGGGAATACTTCTTGGTCGTCTTTGCCAGACTGGCGAGGGATGGCGTGGCTCCGAGGGCTTTCTATCAGTTGATGAGAGGGAAAGTGAGGGATAGCTTACATGCTACTGAAGTGGTCTGGGCCGATAGGCCTACGGCAAACAGAGCGGGGATTAAGAGGCTTGGAATCATGATGAATAGTAATGTCTCAATCACAAAGAAACTACAAGAGGTAGAGAACCGTAAGTCGTTGTTGCCCTCTACAGATCTTGAAAATCGTGCTGGGGGGTCCTTTGATGAGATTTGGATCTGACGCCCTTCATGGGACCCGAGTGCCTGGTGACCACGACCACGTCTATGCTCAGCATCTTCAAGGAACAGAACATGTTCGTCGCTCTCAAAACAACGAACAGCTGTGACATCAATATGTCTCCAGCTCTTTTCACTGGGGAGCCGGACCACAAGCGGTCCGTCACTGAAAGCATCTCTGGGGATATCGAAGAACGAACATCCCATAAAACGCCCGTGGGCGTTGCTTGACCGGGCTGTCAATACCTTGAGGGACAATGCCCATAAGTATCCAGCACGATATGGTGGGGATCAGCTGGTATGCATATAACACATAGGTAATCAAACCATAGAATTAAATTAAAATTGAGGTCGTACATCATTTCCCCCGGATCACCAACTTCCCAAACCTCGACTAGATAGTGACGTAAAATAGGAGATTTAAACATGGGCAACACCTTCATTCCTCTGTTGAAGCGGGACACCATTGGTCTCGTGAACGGTAGAGCTTTCACCGACCATTTTCTGACATATCAGCCTCAAATCTCATTCATCCCGATACTGATACAGGGATGGCGAAAAGGGATGACCTACAGGTTCATGAGATACACCTCCGAAAGCTTTCTTCTTCTGCGCTCGCTTGTATAATACAAAAGCGATAATAGCGAGGATGATAACAGCGATTACGATTCCAACAATAAGACCTGCGAGGCTACCTTTTCGGATCTTTGACCTATCATCAGTTGTCAGATCTGATGACAGGAGAGCATATAGGACAGAGCCTGAAAACAAAGAGTGGACTCACTTTCCCTTCACTTTTACTTTCTTGGTAGTGACGGCGAGATTGATGATTTTAGTGGCGACCTCATTTCTTGTGGAATCGGCTAAGAGTCAGTGAAGGTTATGGTGAAGGTACATAGACATACCGAGAGGTTGAGCCGAAGCAATAGCAGTAAGGACGACAAGAAAGAAAACAGCGAGCATCATTGTCACTTAGTGGATATCAGGTCAAGACGGAGGTAAGAAGACGACTGAGGGTCGTTCAACGCTCTTTATGTATTTTCACTCTGGGTCTATTTCGGGTGAGAAGAAGTCCTTTGTGTAATGACGATTGTGTGTACGAGAAGAAGAAGGCGGAAAGGGGCGGAGTGTGGGTGCCTGTAAACTTGTGTTCTTTTTGTCAATAACCAGCAGAGGTGAGGATACAGCGTTACATGTCATTGATTATAGTAGATATGCCTACATCTTCTCTCAGGGCTAGACCGCCAAGGTCGAGCCGAAATGACCATCCCCCTCGGTCCGTCGCTGCTCTGGAGCCACACTCCCAGGTTCCGACTTCACCTATCAATCAGCTTAACTTACTCTGTCAGTGACAAATCGACCTACAGCTAGGACTTGTCCATCTCCGTCTGTTTTGGATATCGCTTGTCTCTTCAAATGGCGCATATGCGCAACGATAATGACCGATATGACGACGACGAAGAATATACCGGCGATAGTACAGCCTACTATCAAGCCGGCTTTGTTTCTTTTGGTCCTCCTGTTTTGTCAGCTTTGGATTTGCTTGGTGTACGTACATGATCTACGTGACTGGCTTGGTGGGTACTACTACCCTGAAGAGGGCGGTGGGATTGTCAAGGGTGCTTGAGACTGCTCATTAGAAACATTAGTGAGTGTTCGACGGACTTACCGATGTCTCCAATACCAAGAACCGAGGGGATGAATGTGGATATGGTTATCAAGAGCGCTATCAACATCGATGTTGATACGGTGAGAGATGATCAATGGCATACAAAGTCATAGAACCCAATCTTTTGGATGAGCTTGGACATGATTGAACCTCGCTAATTAAGTGTCCTTTGGGAATCAAGATTATGTGTGTAGAAAAGTCAGAGCGTTAGTTCGGTTCCCTGTACAGTTGATTACCTAGGGTCGAGCTAGAGTCGAGTTTTAGCACAGGATATATACACATACAGTACTAGTGAGAATAATGAACCTGATACGGATTATTGGAATTGTCAATATTATCGTTAAAAACGCATCAATTGGCCCCAGAAGCCCCAATCCCTGTTCGTCCCTGATTCCATGATCGTCGGTTGTGGTACCATATCCGAGATACGCGTTACATGTCATGAATTATTCGTTGATGGATACAGAATTGCTGCTATCATGCATGCAATCCTGATCCGAAATGCCCATTCCCTTCTTCATGATCTCGAAGAACTTGATCATGATGAGCCTCTCCAGCTGGGTCCGACTTCCCCTACCATATCAGCTTATCCCCGTATCAGAAGTTTTAACTCACAGTTTCGATACGAGCCTGTTTCCGAGCCTGTCTCTCAGCCCTCAAGGCGAGAGTCCGCTTCTTGCGTTCTCGTAGATGCATCACCATGACGACCCCGAATACGATGACCATGAAGAGAGCGCCAATGACAGATCCAGCGATCAAGCCCGGTCGACTTGTCTGGGGTCTTTGATGATCAGTTTTCCTCTATACTCGGGTTTGGTACTTACTTCAAGGGGGCCCGAGTAGAGGATTCTGCTGAGTTCGCGACCGTGGTCGATTCGATATCCAGTGTACGTGTGGAAGCTTTCGATCAGCGGGTTCTAGTGGTCGCGTAGAGACTAATAGGTTGATTGTGCAGAACTGCTCATGTGGACCAAATTAATGTATAGGAAGGATTATGTGGATATTACAACAACTGTCGATCGAATGGGAAATTTACAGATGGCGTCGAATAATATATTTACAGCTGTATTGAGGCGGGAATGTGATCGGGATATGACTAATGGAGTCCTCGGGATTGACTCATACACTGCAGATCTGGAGGGGGGACATGGCGCTAATTCGGTACAAATGCCGATGCCGAGATCGGGCGATTTACAGATTGTAGAGTGCACAGGAATTGATGCATGATTTGATTAAATGGAAATGGAAGAGGAATGTACATGAACTATAAGGATGTTTCGTTATCATAACCACGATGTAAGGGACCCATTACTTGGAACTAGAAGCCACTACCACATCCGTCCCGAGCTCCACCACCTTCGGTTGCTGAGCTACCAGATCCGAATTAGAATGCGGAATAGCAGGTTGACTAGCATATGCCATTTCCCCAGGTACAACCGGAGCAGCCTCTACGACCTTCTCCTTCTCCTCAACTCCAACCTCTTCTTCTTCTTCACCGGGCTGTTTTGGGTTGAGAGCAGATTGTTTCTTTTTATGTCGTTTGTATAAGAACGCGGCGATGACGAGGAGTATGATAACACCAATGACGGCCCCGATAATGATGCCTGCTAGTTTGCCGGTCACAAGGGCGGGTCTGATGTCAGCTTGCGAAGGCGAAGGTAGGGGGAAGGGGACGTACTTGGAGCTCCCGGATCTATACTTGCCAGTGGTAACAGTATGATTGATCACCTTCGTTCTCACCCCACCACCTCCAGAATCATCGAGCTTGGTAGTCTTGGTTCCGCTGACTCTCTTGGATGTTTTGGCTGGTTGTCAGCGTTGGTGAGAGGGAGGGAAGGAAGAAATGGATGAGACATACCAAAATTGGCGGACGTGAAAGTAGGAAGCGCGTCGGTCGGCAGTGGGAGCGGTTGAGGGAGAGCTATCACGCTAGTGAGGAGTGTGATGAATGTGAATAGCATGGCGATAGGGGAGAGAGATTGTAAATGATGAGAAAGAGGGGACTAGTCTGTTGGATATATAAAGGTGTGAAGGCTGTGCCAAGAGGTTGAGATGCTATTCTCAAGATCCCTTCCTTTATTACTCGGGACCGAAAAGGGGATCTACCTACAAGATGAGTAGGGTCATTCAACACGAGGCAGATAGGGTATTAATCAATTAAAGTTGTTATAAAGGACGGTCAACCTGAATTTCGGGTTTACGGTCAGGGGAAGGGGAGGTCCGTGAATTTGTACTCAGTATACACACAACGCTAGGACTTCTATTCCGCCCTATTCAACAGAGTACGGCCATGTATCTCTTTCATCATCATCACTCACTTCAACTCATACCATGTTGGCTTTCATTCCTGCCATGATCGCTGGATTGGTTTTGGTCAGTGCACAGATCCCATCGCCCAATATTACCATTTCCACTTTACCCACTTTTTCAACTTGTCAACCTGCTATAATCAACTGGTCCGGTGGATCATGTATGTCCTTTTCCCATTTCAGCTTCTACCATCTTGGTATCTCCGTCAGCTGATAAGCAGCACCATACAGGGTGTACATTTACCCGAACGACTGGACTAATTCTACCGATTGGATGTAAGTCATGGTCACTTACTTCAAGGTCCGTGCTGATTTCAGAATTGAACTCCCTGTGACCACTCGAACATCAGTTACCTGGAATGTCAACCTCGCAGCTGGATCTGGTATCGTAGTAAACGTCTGGGACCGCGTCAATGATGAATACTCTGAACCTTCTTATATCCGTTCGTCTATCCACACCCGAAAGATGAAGCTGATGAAATAGAGGATAGCGGAGATGATTCCTGTATCAACACCAATGGGACTTTCCAGTCTTCGTATGTTCCTCTGAAAGGATTACACTGATATCAGACCTGGATTGGAGAGCCGACTTTCAACATCCATGACATCTGTTGCTCGAGTTTCGACATCATCCCGAGTAACTCCGTCCGTCGTGTCGACTCCTCGAGAAACAACGTCAAGGACTCAGAATGTACCAGCGACATCGGTAGCTTCTTCAGCGGCTCCCCCTTCAGCTACTGTTACTGTCGTGCAAGGCAACGGAGCGGGGAAGACGGAAGGAGGACCTTGGATGTTGAGCACGTTCCTGGTTGGATGTTTTGTTTTCCGGGCTCTGTGATGACACCTCTTTTCTTTGTTTCTCTGGTAGAATGTCCCCTTCGCTTTCCCTGGTATAATAGGTTCTATAGTAGCTGTGCAACACCTCATGACGTGTCGATACTCGACACCTATCCCCAGTCCAGTTCAATAAATGTGGCTTGGCTCTTACCCTGAAACTCAGCGCGTCCACGTCGCAGCCAATCCAATCTCGAAATTCCATCTCCCCACCTCTTGTACCTCTACCCTCTTTTGTCTGCATATAATCATGTCGGACCCAGTCAAGTCGGCCAATGGCTCTGCCAAACCGGCCTTCACCACGTAAGCTAGCTGCTGTCATATATCACCTAAGCTGACGGGCAGGACCAACTACAAGTCCATTGCGAATGCCCCTCTCCCAGCTGAAGGTTCCGCTTCATTCAACAATCTTCATTTCGCCGGAGCCATCATCGCAGTCCCATGGCTCATTACCAAGCTCCTCCCCTTCAAGACAGGATGGACATTCTACTTCTTCCTAGGTCTCCTTACTGGTATTCCCGTCGCCATAGGATACTGGGCTATCATGTCTAGGATTGGTCAGAGGATTAATGAAAAAGTCCCATTCCCCGGTAAACCCGTGGAACATTATATCGATTTGAAAAACAGTGAACTTAGGAAATATGCCGAGGCTGGAAAGAAGTTGCCTATGCAGAAATTCCATGATGAGTTCTTTGATGGAAAGGTTGATTTCAAGGGGGACGTGCTTGAAATTATGGAATACAGGCATGATTGGGCTTCTTTCGGTTTCACCAAGGAGGTAAGCTAAATCAGCCGTTTTCATGTGATGTCGCAAGCTAACAGTAGCTCTTCCGATATGTCTTTTTCAACCTCATCCCAGAGGTGGTCATGCACTCTCGAGCCCAAGATGAAGAACAAGTCCGAGACCACTACGACCGAGGAAATGATTTCTACTCCTGGTTCCTAGGAGAGAGGATGGTCTACACCGGTGGGCTTATTAAGGATATCAACAAGATGGAAACTCTTGAGGAATTACAGGATAACAAGATGACTATGGTTTGTGATAAATTGGATTTGAAGGAGGGTGATAGGTTGCTGGATATTGGTTGTGGATGGGGTACTCTTGTTACCCATGCCGCCAAGAACTACGGAGCAGATGTTACTGGTGGTACGTCCCCTCTCTCTATTTACGGCCAGCGCTTACTCGTAGTCACTCTCGCTAGGGAACAAGCCGCATTCGGTTCCAAGCGATTACAAGAGAACAACATTCCCGAATCTCAAGGTCGAATCCTCTGCCACGACTTCCGAGATGTCCCAAACCGATCTGGATACTACAACAAGATCTCATGTCTCGAAATGGCAGAACACGTCGGTATCAGGCGATACTCTACTTTCCTCAAGGACGTCTACAACTTGCTCGCCGATGATGGTATTATGGTTTTCCAGGTTGCTGGTATTAGGACTAATTGGCAATATGAGGATCTCAACTGGGGTCTCTTGTAAGCACATGTTCCCTACTGCTGGGATGTAAGCTGATGGGCAGTATGAACAAATACGTATTCCCCGGTGCGGACGCCTCCCTTCCTCTCGGATGGGTCGTATCTAAGGTCAGCTCACTGTTGCCGCGAGCAAAGTTCTAGCTGATCCCCAGCTCGAGGCTGCGAACTTCGAGATCAAGTCCGTTGATGTCCTCGGTGTTCACTACTCGGCTACTATTCACCGATGGTACCTGAATTGGGTCTCCAACAAGGACGCCGTAGTCGCCAAATACGGTATTAGGTGGTACAGGATCTGGGTCTACTTCTTGGCTTACTCCGTCATGTAAGTCAGCTACCGAACATGCGAAATATAAGCTGACTTGATAGTATCTCTCGGTAAGCTAGTCTCAGACGGTTCAAGAGTCCAGCTAATGATATAGACAAGGATCAGCTTCGATCTTCCAGATCACCTGTCACAAGAACTTGAACGGTTTCCACCGAGTACGTCCCTCTCCCTTTGATCAATCAGTGCTAACGATCAGATCGACGGTGTCAACTCTCACTTGTCCATCCAAGCTCCTGTCTCCAGGAAGATCGAGTAAGCTCTCCAATCATGCTCTCCAATGGGTTGAGCTGACATACAGACCCGCTCGATCTCACCTCGATATGTGGGAGAAGCAGACTCTTCATTAGAGAATGAGATAGAGATAGACCCATTTGTGGGAATAGACATATCTAGAAATAAGAGGGACACTCCTCATGCCCTCAACAAATATACTTGGAATCATACCAAAAGATGTGGACGATGCATCATGCTAGAGACCTTGTGACAGACGTGAACTTGGCAAAATAGATTCATGACAGCTTTTCGCCAACTGACGCAACCTTTAGAAGACCGTCTTTCAACTTAATTTGAAATACTCATAAGAAGCATGATTCATGCCCAACTGGTCTACATCTGTATATTTCTATCGAGACACGCTACACATCTCTTTTTTCAAGTTGAGGATGAAACGCCTGATCAGAGCTTTGGGGTAGAGATCCGGGTAGGTGGTTGAGATGCCGCTGCGTATGTGGTGTACCCTTCTGGACCACGTGTATAGAAAGTGGGTCTAGATCTCAGCATAGCCCTGCACGCATTTGCTTACCTGTCATATGGGTCTAGAGGAATTCCTTGACGGATACGCTCCGGCAAGTCGGGGTCTAGATGTAAGCTCAATCTTGAAAGTCCATACGGTACGCTTACTGGAAATGAACCAACGACCAAAGACTGTTCCACCGCCAAATTGCGCGACATACTCCCTAGCTAGCTCTGGCGAGTATCCACCAGCACTCAAGAACTGAGTCTTTGATCCCGCAAAGACATCACGGAAAGGCTTGAGTGTTTCACTCTCGTCGTATTCCGCAGAATAAGTGTTCCAGTTGGCCAATTTTGCTGGATCCGCTCGAGGTTCTACGAAATGGACATAACCGAGCTCGGGGATGCGTTGATGGATCATCTCGGATAAAGTTACATATTCCATGTGTTCTTCGGATGAAACACCTTGAGCGTTGGCGAAGGGCGAGAGACGGATTCCGACTCGGCCTGGACCGATGGCGGCAGCACAGGCTTCGAGAATCTCGAGGGCGAATCGAGCCCTGTTCTCGACACTTCCTCCGTAGTTGTCCGTCCGCTTGTTGCTTCGGGGCGAAAAGAACTGGTTGACTAGATAACCGTCTGCTGTCAACTCAAGTCGTGAGCATGGACTTACGAGCACCGTGGACCTCAATACCATCAAATCCAGCTTCCATGGCAAGTTTGGCGGAATTGGCGTAATCGGTGATATAGCTTTGGATCTCTTCTTGAGTCAAGGGCTCGGGTTTAGGCTTTCCTTCAATGCCGATGTCACTAGCAGAAACGACTCGAATGCCTGATTTACCATCTTGAGTTCGACCTAAAGCCCATAATTGAGTAACGACCTTTCCACCTTTGGCGTGAATCTTGTCATTGATAGCTTTCCACCTTTTAACGTGATCTTGTGTATATAAACCCGGTGTACCGACCATACCTCCTGCCTGGGCGGATGGATATGTGGCTTCAGTGATGATCAAACCCCCGTCTGACGCTCGCTGTTCATAGTACTCGCCCATCATCGCGTTGGGGTCCAGGGTATCAATGTCGGCTCGTACTCGGGTGAGCGGGGCGAGGACAATACGGTGCTTGAGCTCGATAGGTCCGATCGACCATGGAGTGAAGAGAGGGTCTGTGGTGGTGTTTGTCATCTTGAAAGATGTTTGTTCAAGATGGAAATGCTAGAGTAACTCCACACGTTAATAAATAGTTGCAAGATAACTCGTTAGGTAGATGACGTGCTCGTGCTTAGAAAGCCATACGAGTATCCCGAGTTTTCCGGAAAGTACTTTGTGATGACTAAGGTAACTCAGCATCCGGCATTACCAAAACAGAAGGAAACAAGTTGCAAGGCAACCCTCCTCTGATGTCAAGATCCGCATAGAGTGTATGGGCAAATGTGTTGATCCTTCATTGAGTGGTCGACCGCCCGCATGCCCAATGACCAACCCCAAAACATTAGCTGACATGCAATAAAGCTCGGACAACTTTCCTAGCTTTGCGTACTTCTCGGACCTGTGCCTGCATGATCGCCGTTTGACGGGGGTCGTGGTATGTTTCACTTTGGCATTGAGCACGCCCCTTCTCTCGGTCTTGCATGCATGGACACTAAGATAGACAGCGGTGAAGTGAAGTCGTGGCGAACATGAGGCCATGATTTCACACGCGTCATGCGCCCTAAAAGCAAAAAAAAAGAACAAAGTCTTTGATTGTTATTCTCTACTCTTCCTTTCCCCACTCTCGATACACATGCACAGCTATCATCCATCCGGTCAATGCGGATCACTCACTCCCTATTTATCTATTGTTTGTATTGGTCGAAGCAAGTAATACTTCTCCCCCGGGTAACTGATGTGTCATCAAACACAGTCTGACACACACCTCCTCCCTCCCCTTTCTAATCCTGCCTTTCCCCCTTTCCCCTCTCGTCCAACATCCTTTGACGCGATGACTTGGCCCGGGGGCAGAAGCGTGCGGACGTCCGAATCGGAAAGTGGGGAACGGGGGAACGGGTCGATCATATCATGTAATCATGGACGATCATGTCCGAAAGGGCGTTTGGGAAGATAGGAATAGGGTTTTATGGATGATTCTTTGCATCACCTAAATGGCGATGTTACCGAAAAGAACCAAGGGGGTGACTGTGTTAATGATGTAAGTGAAGGTGTATAGGTGGCCAATTCATATTTATCGATCAAGATGAAACGTAGGGGAGAACAATAACGAAATGAGGGTAAACGCCTTATAACACAAGGAATCCCTCCTATTGTCCTTGGCCCTCGGACTATAGACGACACATCTTTTGCTTATTGTCCTTTCAGAAAGCAATCAATCATCTGGATCTTCCTTCCTTATCCTTATACCACTACGGACTACGACCTATCCAATATACATTGTTGTGCTTCTGGACACCTGTTGTCTGTATCAACACACCACACTTCGCTCCACTATCGTATACGACACACTCAAGCCGTCCGGTCCACTTAGCTCATTGTTTACCTTTCAACTAAACCAACACCGCATACCCCTTGGTTCTCTATTCGAATCCGAATCGCCTTTAAAGGCGACCCTTTCGAACTGGCTAAAATGACTCCTTCATCATTCTTCCAATATCCTTCCAAAGGTGATTCGACTCGACATCCTTCTCGCTCACCTTCTACTTCCAGTCTTCCCTCAAGTCCAACTCATACAAGACGCTTCGGTAATTCATCATTCTCACTATCAGCTGCTCGTCCTCGTACATTCAATACAAGAGCACATCGACATCGATCACTACCACCTCAAAGTCCTACTGCCGTCTTACTATCTCTACCTCCTACCTGCCAATTACCTATCTCATATAGATCGGCCCGCAGGAACATTACAAAGGAGAAAATGATGTTTGAAGCCAAGAACGAGATATCGGCTACCATCGCTCAGATGGCAGCAGCACTCAAGGTCGAAGTCAAGGTCGTCTTTGACCAAGCAGGTAGAGTCGTACCCAACCAAGGAGGTACTGTTGATATGCTCGGAGGAGCCAATACCGGGTAAGTCATCCTCCCTATGACCCCTTTGCAAGCGCTGATCAAGCAGATCGAGGTACTCCCTTCCAGGTCATGTGATCATCTCGATACCAGCCCTTCCTTCGGGTCAGGCAAACAAGCTACGAGAGATTCGAGAATTGAAGCTCGTCGTCGAGGGCAAGTCCGAGTTCTGGGACGATGCCGGTAAGTAGTGCTTTGACGAAGTCTCAGGTCCAGTAGCTAACGTGTAGGACGATACAACCCAGTCAGACTCTACAGCGACACCATCGATCTCGCCGATACCAAACCACTCTTGATCCCATCCTGCGATCCCCTCCTCCCCAGCTGTAAGACTGTCGAGCTAGCTGTCGCTTTCGATCTACGTCTCCCTGGTTGGCTACCACCCACTCACCGAGCTTTCCTCACCAACACCGAGTACGGTATCATTGTCCAATCCAAGATCGGATGGACTGAGGCCGCAGCCGAGGTATACGGTCAGCCACGAGCTGGCGACAAATGCGTCGCGACTCGATCACTACGAAGACAAGCTACCCTCCTGTCTCACATCGCCACCATGGAAGAGAAACATACCTCCACCTACCAGACTTTCAATGTTCATCGACATCGACTACCATCTGCTTTGAACCATCGAATCAAGAATTCGACCGAGAAGAGCTACAACGTCACCCCCACTGCCAACTCGACCAGTCCTATTGAATGTATCGTCACCGTACCCGAGTGGGTTGATTGTTATGGTCGAGAACGAGATCTAAGAATCGGCATCCGAGTCCGAGCAAGGAAGGGAGCAATCATCGCTCAGAACAAGGTCAACGAAGACGATATCTCTCGTCACTTGACTGATGCACTTGGGGATTTCTCTGGACCTTGGTCCGCGCCCGATGGCGCTGTCAGTGGAGATCCCTCTTCCGCCTCCGGCTCCACTTCTCCTACCCTCTCCACCCCATCGTCCACTCCAATGCAGCGACACAAGAAAGACGATGAAGTTCTCACCCGTATTATCGAGCTCGGAATGGAGGTTGAAGAAGTCGAGTCGTATTCCTCAGTCGTCGCACCAGGTTTCAAGGCAACCTACCCAATCCCCGATGAATCCGAACAACCAAATCGGCATTCATCCCACAAAGCCTTCATCTCTCCTCTATCTCCTCGAGCCGATGTGCCCTGTACCACAGATGAAGTCTTCCGAGGTCAGAGAAGTCGTAAATGCCTTCTTGCCGAGGATGGTACTCAGAGGAATTTCTTCTTTGACAATGATGGCTTAGCGATGAATGAGTCGTGGAGAAAGGTCAATGTCGTACTACCCATGCCCGTTGGTAACAAGGGACTCAAGTCCCGACCTCAGGGTGAGATGGATGGACCAATGGTGAGAATTAGGCATGCTCTCAAGATCAGGGTCGTTTGTCGAAATGTAGGATCAAACAACGAAGATATGGTAAGTCTACCTCTCTGGTCGTCATGGTCGTATACTAATGATCAGGCGGTAGTCCTATCCGTACCTATCCGATTCGGTACTTGTCCCGAGACCATCGCTGCCACTTGCCTATACCGCAAACCCCTTCTCCCAGCGTACATTCAGCTCTACCACGAGAACGGCGAACAACTCCCATGTGACCCTCTTCCAATCTACAACTTGACAGACCCAACCACACCACCACCGTCCTACACGCCAACTTATCGGATTACCTCTCCAGCCCCAGTCGGTCCATCTCGATCACCCTCCCCTCACGCTATTGCTCGATTATCAACCCCGGAAGTCGATATTTTAGACTTCCAAACCCCATCCGCCAACTCGTCAGACGACGGACACGGGCCTACTAGCGGTACCATTGCTCGGCCACCTTTACGATCTCTTCAACCGTGGAGTACTGCTAGGCCAGCTACTAAATGTCAAGCTACTTCTGTACCTGTAGTGGCTTAGTCCTCCATACTTTACGACCTTAATGACCTCATTTTATCTGCATATACATAGCCACGAATCACATAGTCAATATCCCATTGCTTCCGTTTTAGCTAGACATTGCATCGTATCTTTTGGATGTATTTTATATTTCGTATCATCGGATGGTGCTGGGTGATGAGATGTAGAGAGATCCTATAAGTCTCTAGCGTTGAACATAAAGATCGACGGGACGTTAGAGGTAAATCTTAATCGTCCCGTCCCTTGAGACATGTTGTTGTTGATCGAGGTTTCGCCAACTCACTATCACCGCGCTATCCGAGACATCGAGTCGAATAGAATTTTAGCATATATCAGAACAAACATGTAGCCTTTCTTTCTTCTTTGTCCACCTCTAAACCTTCTACCTCGGACCGGAAGCAACCAATACCAAGCAAAATGAGAAGTGAGTATCCAGCACCTGACGCGATGATATTGATGATTAGTCCCGGAGACCTCCCAGAACACCGTCATCGCTCCTGCTTGCCAATGTAACGCCAAACGTCTCCAGCCCGATGAGATGGCAGCTCTCGATGCGCTCCTAAAACGACTCGAAATCAATACTACCCCACGACAAACTGAAGACGCGGTTGTCATCCACCACAGCTCCGGTCCCATGATCATGAGCGTAAATCAATCTTATCAAAACATCAACGATACCACGAAGAGGATACATGCTACTTTCGACAGGATCGACGTCTTATTAGGTGATATCTTGGAAACGTCAAAGCAGATCCTTGAAATGACCAAAGAGCTTCTTAGGATTTTCAAGCAACCGGGATTTGTGGAAGCTATGAATGCCAAAAGGCAAGCTCGTATTGAAGATGTCAAGGTGAGCAACCTCAAACAAGTCTTACCTAGCTGATACAAGCAGACCGAGGCTCATGCCTAATATCCATTGACACGACACAACGTGACAACGACATCACGATTTCCTACACGCCTGCCCATCTCTTCATTTCTCAACCTCCGGCCATGTTTCTCTGGTTTCTCTCTCTCTCTCTCGTATTCTATCGGACCACTCGTATTTTCTCGTAGCGTTTGAGTAGTCTTTGTGATAGGTCATCGATCGATCACATCGTATATTAAATATAGATAGCCCTGGTAAAATAGTCGTTTGTAGCATTCCGCGTTTTCACCTCATGCACTTCGCGTTCACCCCTACTTCACAGCATCTATACATCATTTTGAGCGAAGCGCGATCCTCCACGGTAGTCAGACGACCGAAAGATTCGCGGGACCAGTCTCGTCTCAAAGGGTACGTAAACTGAGTTTTATCAGTCACGAGTGTCCAGTCCATCGGATAGGTACTCGCGAGGGCACTCCAAGAACCTTACTCGTCACATTTCCCGTTAGAGCGACTTATGATTCTGCCACCTGGGCTATCCCCGTTGGTGTCCGGTATCCGAGACATGTTCAAGAGCATAAAATCAACAAGAACACCGTGGCCACCTCATCGTGTCCATCGCTCACTCTTCCCATCGTTGCTTATCATTGAAGAGTAGTATATCGCGATGACAAGTGAGTGACCCTACATGCTGCCTTGCTGATTCTCAGCTCCAGCCCCCACCCAGAATGTCAGCCACGCGCCCATCTCGCAAGGCCTTACCACCCAAGTTGCCCGATCGGCGACAGGACCCCTCAAATGGGCGCTCCAGCGACTTCACCTCAACAAAAACCCCAACCACAACCGCGACAATGTAAATCGAATGGAAACGGCGGTAGTCGTCAACGACAACACCATCCCTACCATCATGACATCCGCACAAAGTCATAGGAACAGACTTGACGAAACGGACCGAATTTTGAAGGATCATTCCAGGAGGCTGGACCAGATTGACGTAAGGCTGGACCAGATTGACGTTAAATTGGACAAACTGCTCGCGATGGTCTCGGAGCCCAAATTCCATCATGAGGCTCTCAGGCGCAGGAACCAAGCTCGAATCGAGGGTGGACAATGTATGTGATTCAAGCTTGAGGACGTGTGAATGATTGCTGAAGCGTTGAGGAACCTGTCCCAACCTTCTCATCTCACGTAGCAATGCCCCTTCCCGTTTTGCAGTTGTCCGTTTTGGTACTTCATGAATAGGATTGTACCTGTAGTGACTTCATCGTTCTAGCGGTGATTACTTCTGCATACGTTTGTGCCTATCCAGACTCCGGCAGCGACCAATGAGATGAATCTTTGGCGTACCCGGCGTTCTCTCGCAGTGATGACCAAGCGGATGGCACGAATTTGGGTTTGACGCGAGTTGCGGCGAATGGGTGAAGGCATTATTAGTCCATGGGGTAGGCTGTTATTTCTGTTCGGTACCCGAGACAATGTCAGGTATACGCGAATAACAACAACATAAGTACCACCACGTCCTCTTCGTTATCATACCTATCCCTCCTTTCTGACTAGTTGAAGGTCATAAGTCACGATGAGTAGTGAGTCTCCACCACCCAGGGCAGACTACGTCGTAAAGCTGACTTACAGCTCCAAATGTCTCCCAAGAATCAGACAACGCAGCCAGCTCGCAAGCCCTTATTATTCGACCCATCCCGGCAGCCTCAGAGCCGCTCGGTAACGTGACTAGCTCGCAAGCGCTAGCCACCCTACCTTCCCCATCGGGACCGCAGACACTTGACGTAGCTGTCCAGCATCCTCACTCAAACACCGCTCTTCGACAGACTGAGACCGCGATAGTGTTGGGGGGGAATGGACCTATGCCAACCATTATGACGCGAGATCAGGGGCTGTCCAAAGCCTGTGATATTCTGGGCGATATGATCGACGACCTGGACAGGCTTTCCGAGGGGTTGGGGAAAGTCAGGATCAAATTGGAAGGGCTGGCAGCGTACCTCAAGGAAGCCAGTTCTCACCGGGCTGCCACTCGCCCTGAGCCTCGGGCTACCTCCGCACGAAGGTCCCAGACTCGCCCCAGGCAGAGAATACAGGCTCGAACCGAGACACTCCAGGCTCCAACCGAGGAAGAATCATGTATGTGACTGCCCCTTTACAATTTATGGAGTACCGCTGAAGCCGTGTAGAGAGAGAGACACTTTGACGGATTTCTCGACCTCAAATTTTTCTGAAATAGCTGTGGGTAGATTATGTCAGCTTCTATGTCATATATCGTATGCAAAGGTGTCATCTCCAAGCATATTACCCGACTATAGCGGCATTGCCGGGGCACCGGTCATAACCAAGAGAGCAAGAGATATTGCCAAGACCTTGTCGGTCGGATCCAAGCCGGTTCGGTTAGGCTATGCCGATAGATTGGCAAGAACAAGGTTATTTTGCGTACAGACTCGTCGTACTCTACCCCAAGGGAGCACCTACATATGGTGTCATCACCCCGCACTCACCTTACTTTCTTCTTCAGCAACCCGTAAATTTCAACCCCTACTCAATTGTGACTATATCATACAATAATGTCGAATACACTAGCAAAGAGCAAAGACTCACTACCCACCGACCCACTTCAAGCCCTCGGCGTGTCGCTATTTTTGAACATCACGTCATACCTACCCTTTCCAACCTTACTAGCAGTAGAGCAAGTCTGCAAGCAATGGCGTGGAGTAGCCAAAGACCGCGAGAGGACGATATGGCGAGCAGCATGTCATCGCACAGGCGTCGAAATGAAACAAATGGATACTCTGGAAATGACGGAGAGAGCAACGGCTCAACCGGTATGGTATGGTGAGCCGGGAGAGGAAGAGGCGATGCCACCAAATCAGGCTGCAGGGAGTGTAGGATGGAAGGACATGTGTAAGGAGCATGTGGAGCATGATCGCAATTGGAGGTTTGGGAGGTGTAGGGAGAGGTACTTGACACCTCCTGGAAATAGCGTTTGGAGGATCAAGGTGGATCCCGAAGACCAGACTTTGCTTGCTACCGATAGGACTGGTGAGTCTTCCATTATGATGACTGCAGATTTCGCTGATGGCGTTAGGCGGCATCACGGTGACAGACTGCGATACCTCAAAACCGTTATTTCAGATTCGGGGAGTAAAACCTTTCGCACACCTCGAATTCGCCAAGGGCTTCGTAGTCTTTGACACAGGCAGAGGTGAGTTCGTGACCCGTTCAGATCGCGGACTGCGCTGATATTAGACTTTGCGCTCGAGGTATGGCGAACCCAGAACGCCGTTGACAGATCATCGGACAAGAACCTGAACAACAAGTCCGACTTGTGTGATAGCGTACATTCCCACACCCATAGCTCATTCAAAAAGACAACTCAACCGCTTCCCAAGGGTCATCTGGGCTTCTATAAGAAGATCGACCCTCCGACCCCTTGTATCGCGTTCCGAGCTCGAATAGATCAGGAAGATGCCGAAGGAAAAGAGCGAGCTTTATTGGCTACTGCAGGTTCACAAGCAGTCTATATCTGGGATCTAGAGGAGGGAGAAATTGTCGAGACCATCCGTACCGATCTTACTGGAGACCGGATTCAGGTAAGTCTAATGAAGAAAGTCTTGTATCGAAACTGACGAAATCCAGTATATCGAATTCGATGAGGAATGTGTCTTCATTTGCTCGCATACTCGAATGCACGTCTTTTCAAGAGTGACACAGAAGAAGATCATGACTTTCCCACCATCTTCCGACTCGCCTTGGTCACTCTCGCTGAAATTCGACTTGCTAAATAAAGTCAAATCACTACCTAGACAGCCGGTGGATGTGTCCGGTAACCCAGCCGACCCGGAATATCACGAGAATTGGATGGCATTCCAGGAGGGAGTGGAGGATTACCCAGGAGTCCAAGAGGGGAGTAATGGAACCACTACACTTCCAGGAGCACTACGCAGGCCTAGGGACTTTTCTGCGTAAGTTATCTGATACTGGCAAAGATGACAAAGCTGATGATCAGATGCCACTTTACAGCGAACGACTTGTACTGTACCGCTCGATCTGGCCACGTCGTGGTGGTTCGAGACTACAAGACTGCTTTTGCTGCCCCTGAAGAGAAACGAGATGAGGTCGTGGCTTCGCACACGATCTTGCTCGATATCACAACGCCTGCCGAACTTCTCACCACTTCCAAGGACCGTGTGGTCATCTCAACCGTAAGTCAATACTGTCAAGGTATGCATGTCAAGCTGATCAAATAGTCGAATCGAGTCATCATCCTTGATACCGCCACATTACCATCCCTACCTTTCACCCATCCAATCAAGCCTGTGCGATTCAACGTCATCCTCTCGACATGCTACGATGGTGTTCGTATGGCGGCGTGTGTTCAGGTCGATAGATCAAACATCTATCATACATATTGGGCTTTAGGGGAGGTTTCATTAGGCGGGATCAAAGACCCCATTAGTGGTCAGAGACGTCTACCCCCCTTGAGAGCCTTGGACGAGTTTGGAATGTGTGTGAAAGTCTGGAACTTTGCTCCGTGGGTCAGTCCTACTACTGTAACTACACATTGTTATTGCTGTGCTGCATCCCGTTGATATGTTGATTATGTATAGTTTGAAACATGTAACAAGGGTGCCCCTTTACCTCCTTACCCCTTGTACCTTTGTGCGCTTTGACGTCACTTGTGTATATTGTTGTATTAGACTCTCAAAGGAAGGTTTCCACTGACAGCAATCATTCAATCAACAGCCAAAGTCCCTCTTATCCTTCTCTATTCATTCACCATCTCACTTACCTTTACAACTCATTATCACAACTTACAATGCTCGCAGGTGCCGCTTTCCCAGCTGCCTTCCTCACTCGTATGTCCCCTCCTCCTACTTATCTTAGACCGAGCTGACTCTATTAGTCGGAGGCTTCGTCCTTCTCCTCCTCGTCACGCTATCTGTACCCATCATCAAGTCGATCCACCTCCTTGTCGTCGACTTCGCAGACGGTGGAGTCAGAGCTGCCACTATCGGAGTCTTTGGTGCCTGCTACGAAGGGATCTCTGCCAGGTCAATCCTCTTTGCCCACTCCAGCCTTGAGCCACATTGATGTCTAGTCTCCCTGGCCAAGGCCTCGGTATCGACTACTTTGCTGATCGGTATTGCACGAAAGCAGCGGTTGGATATAGCCTCGATGGCGACCTCTTCGGCAAATTATCCCAGAACGGGGCAGTAAACGTCGTCACCAAAGGTCTCGCTGGCAGTCTTATCATCAATGCTATAGCAGCTGGACTTGTTGGGATCAGCGCTCTTTTCGCTTTACTCGCATACTTCTGCTCCAACAGGGCTATGGAAGTAGTGAGCTCTCCTTGCTGGTGTAACCTGTGAGAGGAAGCTGATGATAAGCTTACATTTATCACACTGCTCCTCGCCGCATCGTTGGCTTGGTTGGTTTGGTTTCTCGACCTCGCCCTTGTACTAGTTGCCCGTAACAGGATCAAGGATGCTTCGAACGGAGCTTTGGTTGGTCATATCGGTAACGCCGTCTGGCTTGGTTTCGCTGCTGCCGTGAGTACACTCAAATATCAGTAGTGAGGAGTATGACTGATCACATAGATTGCCTTGACTATCGCCATCTGTGCCGCAGGGTGTGGTGCCTTCGGCCGATACTCTTCCCGAAATCAGTACCGCAACGAAGCTACTACCACCAAGCCTGCTCGAAGGTGGCCGTGAGTTCCCTTTCTTCGATATTTGAGTGAAGCTGATGTTCAGCTGGCAGCGAAAGTACGCAGGTGCTGGTACTTACTAGGCATGCGGAAAGACTGGCTGTGATACACGATACTTATAATACCTCCATGATTATGCAGATGATGTTGACGCTTAACTCAGCTGATCCGGGATCAGTGGTTTGATAACAAGCTTCGCCATGGACATGTTGTACATTGTCTGTGTTGCTGATATTGACTTCTTACTATTACTGAACCAAACCTAAGCTTCCTCTCTGCCACTCTCCTGCCTCTTGGGAGAGGAGTCATCACCACCTGGCTCGAAAGATGAGCTCGCCATGAACGGAGACTTCGCCCGCAGGTATTCGCCCTTAATCTGATCGTCAGTTAATGTACCTTCCGTGTCTGAACGGGACGCACTAGAAGAACGACAGGCACGACAGAAAGAGCTAGAGCTAAGAATCCAAGCAGACTGCAAGTCAGTGCCGAAAACGAACAATATTACATTGACTTACCTGCCTGCCCATTGATATCCGAGGTTCTTGAAAAGCGCCTGACTTCCGAGAGGAAGGAAAGCCCCAAACATATTCTACTGGGTGAGCGGAGGCGAGGCGCGCTCAGGTCACTCACTCGTCCAAGGGACGCGGCCGATAAAGCAGAACTGGCATATTTCTCGTATGCGTCGGTCAAATAGGTCACTAATCGTCAGACATGGCCTATCCGACTCATGTTCACTCACCAGTGGCCATATAGATACTGTAAATTCCGAGCCCGATTAATCCAATGGCAAGTGTGGGTACCATGAAATGGACGTGAGGGTAACTCGACCATCCGTACCAGAAAAGACCGGCGGTGAAAAGTAGACTTCCAGGGATGGAGAAGTACAGCCTCGCTTCTGGGACTGGCTTGCCGGGCTGTTTCTTGTTCTTGTGGCCGGAACTGAGGTAAAGGCGGTCTTGGAAGGGATTGATGATAGTTCCGATGATCGCTCCTACTGATAAAGCTAATTGAATGAGAGACGTTTGGAATGTGTTGAAACCGTAACTTTTATCAGCGACGACCGAGATTGAGGCTTACTTTTTGCCGAAAGTCTGAGGAATACTAGACTGGAAGAGGAAGAGGAGTCCCCAAGCTAAAACTTAGCTACAAACCGAAGAGGATGTTGACGTGACTTACCGAAAGATACCCAAAGAGTAAAGGAAATGACAACAAACTCCGTAACCAGCATCTTGGTAGGTCTCAAGAAGCTGACCTTGACATTGGTCAAAATCGAGGTCTTGTCCAATTCCGCCTTTGCATAAACATCTCTCCCAGTTTCCTTCCTGATCTTCTTGGCCTTCTTCATCAGGATCACATCACCTCTTGTTTCCCTTAACAAGAACCAAAAGACAGGGAGAAGACCACCGCAGACGATGAGCTGGATCCAAAAGATCCAATGCCAATTCAGCGGGTCCTGGTTGGTCTGTATAGCTCCTCCGATAAATGGGCCGAGGGCGATACCGACCACGGAAGTCATACCGAAGATACTCATGGGGATACTTCGTTCTGACGTCAGTTCGCTATCCAATGTCATGAACCTACCTTTGGGTCCTTTTCAAATATCCGCGATGGATCCACCGACCAGATTGATAGCCACCGAACTTGCTCCTCCACCAAAGAATCGAGTTGTAATCATGGTCGCAAAGTTCGTTCCGACTCCGGAAGGTACAAGGAAGATGAGGAAGACGATGTAAGAGATCTGGCAATCAGCTACTCCTCATTCCTCATTGATGGGAGCTCACAAAGTATCCGGGCATTCGGCCGGAGTTCTCGGTCATAGGAACAAAGATCAATGGCCAAAATGCCGCTCCGATATTCCAACTCGTAGTGGCCCAGTATAGAGTGGGGAAGTTTTCTTGGGATATATCGAATTCTTCCTCCATGTATGCATTCCCAGAACCATAGGCTCCTGCAGGTAGACCGAACAAAATTGATCTATTCGTTAGGTGTCTACGTCTGGTATCATACCTTCGGTCACTTACATGACGCAGACGGCTATGGTGACGGTCCACTTGTATCCTTTTGACCAGTTGAATGGATTCTCCGGATCATCTGGTCCATCCCAATCAATCACCTCCCGTCCATCTTTCTCGGTTCTGCTTTGACGACCGGCACTCGACGGCGAATGCAATGTGGCTAGGAGATCAATGAATGTCTCACAAGAATGTGCAACTCACTATCATCTTCGTGTTGTGATTCTGCTGTTCCCCCAGCCATAGTCAATTGATCTCAAGTCTTCGTGTATGGTGGTAGAAGTACAATGCCAAACAATCCGACCTCGCATCCCGACTCAACAGCTACATATCGACTTCGTATTTTAGCCAATCACGCCGAAAAGCCTCAGTAATGTGGTCGTCATTCTACTTGAAATTGTAGATGTGTCAGCGCAGATTAGCAGATCCGCTCTCTAAATCCGCCAGTCGCCCCTGGGTCCTGGATCTACTTGAGAGTTCACCTTGGAAAGAAGCCTGCTTGTTTGGAGATACGTCTCAGGCATGAAGGAATGCGCATCCAAAGTTTCTTCACAGAAGACATGCAGCCCAAGCGAGTCGGCCGGGTATGGAAGCGATGATCGACGACGGATGCCGCCGGTACGCCAGGCACACGCAATAATTACACTTTTTGCCGTCCGTTGCAACTCAGGGGTCAGGTTAACCTGCGCCCTTTTTACCCTCCTTCTGGATGCCCAGGAAAGATGACTCAGGTGCATATGTACAAGAAGAGGCCTTATACTCTCGGATTACAGATGAATATCACCATGCTCGCCCGCATCCTCCTTCTCCGGTAACTCGTCGTCGTTATCTTTATTAAAAGACCGCCATCTCCATAAAAGCAGGACACTGGCCAGAGTAATCAATATCTATCTTGTCAGTATTCGTGACCACTCGAAAATGTCCATGAGACTCACGGATCCCACTAGACCTATCCATACAGCATTCCCTCTCGTTACCTCAAAAGCCGAACTACGGTCCTTTCGACTATTGTACTCCGCTATGCCCTCCTCCAAAGCAGGCGCCAGGCGAACGCCAAATGCAAATCCAATCCAACACAGTATGCAACTCAGAAGGACAAGTCCGATTGTCGTCTTGGCATTCAGCTTTAGTCGCGAACCTCACCTTGGGCGTTCACTTACTATTCTAGCAATATATGGACGGCTCTTCGTCGAAAAGACTTCATATAGCCATGGACCAAATGCGATGAGAAGAAGGAGGAAGCTGACCAGATAGCACACCAACGGTCCAGTGTCGTGACTTCCCAAAAGCGAGAGGATGGCGTATTGCTGTGGGAGTCCAGGCTGGGTGGTGACGACAGACACCGTCGCAGTGAGGCTATACGCCCCTAATGAGCTCGTACATCCGTGTAAAGCGGAACCCCTTCATATATCAGCATATATATTGACAGTAAGCAGAATAGACTTGCTCCAAACCAAAGCCAGATGAACAAGCACCCCACATCCCTGCTCGTAGATACGCTCTACTCGTAGCTGTCGTTACTTGAGCAAAGTAGATATTGGGAGTAGCACTGGCCGAGAGGATCGTGACCAGGAACAACGCGAACGTCGCGACTGATTATAAGCATGCATCCAGCAATCGACACTCACCCAGCAGAAAGGTGATAATCTTCTCCAGCTGCGCCATGCTGGGCTGCGCTCGTGGAGTAGTCAGTGAAGCAGAGCTGCCCAAGGAGGACTTGGCGTTGTTCAGATTAACATGACCGAGGTCAAGCTGTTATTCTATTTCTGACTTCTCGGACAATTACGTTCCGCTAGGCCTGAAGACCGAGCTCAAAGAAGAAAAAGAAATTCATCGGAAGTTGGAAGCCACAGGGCGCTCAAACCCGGAAATGACATCACGTTACGTTATCAAAGTACTGCCGACTTCATTCCAAGCATGCCGAGAGTCAGATGCCAACGCCGCTGAACTAGCTTGGGGCGGTGTCATGCTCCATGCTGGTCTTGCTGACATTTTGCTCCTTCTGATCTAGTCCAGATAAGCTTTCTCGATTGCTGTGTGCAGTGAGTTAAGCTCCGTTCAACGCCCATCTGAGAGTGGGGGATCGCCAACGTGCGATATGGTACCTCTGAAGGGCTTTCTCCTGGTATCGCAAAATGACTCCACAATGCCAAGCAGGGTATCCTCACCGCCCCTGGCCGACTGACCGTGAAGCTCAGACTAAGTGTTGGAGGTATAAGAGCTCGTTAAGTAGTAAGGCTTTCACATTGACCTCTTACTGAGCGACTGAAAACACCCTCGGCTGATAAAGACACATCCACAATGATTCGAAACAAACCCATCGTCAACACTGTCGTCGGCTTTCTCGCCCGTGAGATAGCTCATCATCGTCCTGACCGCAGCTTATAAACAGTCATTGCGTTCATCTTCTTCCTCCTGTGTACCATCTCGTCACCAATCGTTCAATCGATATATCTGTTCCGAGCCTCGGCGTCTTATTCCAACGTCAACTCGCACGTCCAGTTTGGTGTTTTTGGGGGCTGTGGTACTACTAGCAGCATCAGGTGCGTTTATCAGCAGTAATCGATGCGGTCACTGACCTGCTCAGAACCTCGAGCCGTTACCCCCGCCCTTTCGGGACAGTAGCATGTACACCGACCGAGCTCAGCTACGAGATCATCACTGCCGAGCCGTACCAGACATCATCCAACTCGTACACTTTTCGATCAAGCGTGCTTGTAGACACCAAGACCACTGGCGCCTTGATCCTTAACCCTATCGCTTGTGGGCTCGCAGGCTTGGTGATGATTCTAGCACCGATAGCTGCCCTTGTGAGCGGCAGAGTTGTCCATGGGGTGAGTATCGTTCGTGGACTACCTGGCCCAATTATTGACTAGATTCAGTTGACGAGTATCGCCACCGCTCTTGCTACAATCGCCGCCTGGGCTGCATTTGGCATCAATACCGCCATCATCGTCAAGGTCAAGAATGGGGTCAAGTCAAGCCTAATGGGCGTCTCGGTTGGATCAACTTTCGATCTTAAGTGGGGAGCGGTAATGCCATTGTCCCTTGTAGCCGCCGTAAGTGCCAGTCTCTTGGACTTCTCGGGTCCAGAGTGCTAACAGACAGGTCCTTTTATCTGTCGCACTGGTCATCAGCGCCTTGTCATTCTTCCTTGCAGACAAACCTCCCAGATATGAGCACTCATACGGTACCCGTGCTCAGAAAGAAATGAGACAGGGGTCTGCCAGTACTTACTAAGTTACAGCGACACAAAAGGGACCAAGTAGAATGCGTCAGAGTAGTCAAAATAGTGTAAAAAGAGCCCATGTATGATGCCGTTCAGCCGTAGAATGCCCAGGGCTCTACGTGCGACAGACGATTATCCACCTAGGTATCGCCGAGATCTACGCTTTCGGAAGCATCGGCCTCAGCATCCACCAGTCATGCTTGTCATGCATGGAACAGGAGGATGCGTCGCTGCTCCTGCGAGATATCCCTCAGATTTGGTTGCCTTTGGGTTAAGCATGAATTTAAGCGTAGAAAAGCCACATCCCGAATTTGTGGCCAAGCCGCTTAGTGAACCCTGTTTCCTCGCTGGACAACTGAAGCAACGGAAATGCCAAGACTTACGGGTTTGCTTAATTGGTTCTTGATATTTCTGGGTATGTTGGGTACGGGATATGTGTCTTGGAAACAAGATCTACATCTATCTCTATCATCAAACTTCTCTTTCTTCAATTCTTGTCATGATAAGTGCTACGCTCCCCACGCAACTCATTCACCAATCTCCCTGATACGCAATGATTGTACCGAAAACAACCGTCGCCATCTGTTCTTTGTTTTCGCGTGAGTCAGACGCGTCCCGATCGCAGTTTAGCTGCTGATCTATAGTAATTGGTTTCATCCTCTTGGTGGTGACTACATGCTCAGTACCCGTGAATGAAAACATCTACCTCTTCGAACTTCGTGGGGTGACCAGTAACGAGACTACAATCGCTCGAGTTGGCGTTTTGGGCTTATGTGGTGACTATATCGGTCGGTAAGTCTAGTCAAACCATACCAAAGGCAACAGCTTACCAGGGATTAGATCATCCCGAGGGAGACAGAAAGCTATGCACGGCTGCACGAAGGAAGGACTAGGATTTCCTATAACGACGAAAAAGGAGGTACATAAGGATAAACGTGGACGAATCGTATCCGTCGAGAGGACCGTTGCCGATAGGGAACTGACCAGAGCGTTGGTCTTCAATCCTCTCTCCGCATCCTTTGCCGGCGTCGCGGCACTCCTGGGCATGTTCACATACACTATCAGACCTTGCCTCTGTCTCAGCATTGTGGGTTTCGATGGTCCTGTCAAATATCAGCTGACCTGGTAGTGGACGTACACCATGTTGGCCTTATCAACTTCTTGCGCATGGATCGCTTTTGCTATCAATATCACTATTACTTTACGAACCAAACAAAGGATCAGAGACTTCGTGACTCGGCCGGACCAAGTCATCAGTCTCAAAATTGGTCCTACCTCATGGATCGCATTAGCGGGAGCAGTGAGTCTACAGCTTTGCTACTTGAGCTCTACCCTGACGACATAGATTGCCCTTACCGCGGGGCTATTGGCTTGGACCATCGATATCTTTCACTCGCCCCAGGTGTATGAGGTTCGCCGGCATCCTCGATCCTTCCAGAGAGGCTCTCAAGGATCTATCCTGACTAAGGTATACTCATCTGCCGACAGTTCTCGGCGCGCCAGCTCTGTCTGAGGATGGCCACGTCATGCCGATTTTTCAACGTTGTAACTATTGTAATGATCCTATAATGTATCGCCCACGTCAGAGCGTAACTTAGCCCAAGCATGTTGGTTCCTTCGGAAGCCCAAAGAAGAAGACCCAGAACACTACCGGTTGCTGGGCGGCTGTCTTGGCGGATGAACCGCATAGCCGCCGCGAGACAGCACCTCATGATCTCTACTTAGCGGTGAGGCTTGGCACCGATATTGTGATGTCACCAGTCGTGACGCCCCTATATATGCATATCAGTGGAGCCAATAGCTCATACACTTATCAATAACAATCACCAACAATGGCAAGAGAAAGCGCCGCCGTGCTCAGTTTGACCTGCCGTCCGCCGAGACCATGGGTGATATTGTCAGCGCTGACGATCAGTCCTGGCGTTCGTCCTTTTAGTTGTCACGTGCTGCTCTGCTCCAGCTTCTGGGGCTATCAATCTTTTCAAAATCGTCTTAGGGCTGTCCGGCCAAGAAGCACAGCTCGAAGTCGGTATTCTGGGTTTCTGTCTCCGGTCTTCCGCGTGAGTCAATCCGCCAATCTGCCCTGATGTAATTGATCGTGACAGGGGGCCACTCGCTTCTGGGTGCTCTCCCAGCTCACTGGGCTTCCAAATAGTCATGGGTAGTCCTGGAGCTAGTAGTTCTTCAGGACTTGGACTTTCCAGTGGTTCGCTCACCAATGGAGCCATTGGCGGCGCGAGAGGCGCACAAGTGGTAGCAAGCGAAGACTTGACCCGCGCGATGGTGTTCACTCCCATAGCCACGGCCGTATCGGGGCTTACCACGATCTTTGCTATGGCGACCTGGGCATCTCGAGGCAATAGGCCGATGGAGCTTGTAAGTCGAGTCACGATCTGAGAAAGACCGCTGACGAATAAGGCCACAATCATCATGTCTGCTGCCACGGCTGTCTTATCCTGGATAGCCTTTGCCATTAACATGGCCGTATCCGCAAAGGTCAAGCAAGGTGTCGACGCGCTCCAGTCATCTATACCATCAAACCAGAACCTCGCCTTTGTCTTCGGGGCTGCTACCTTTTTGCCCTTGGGTGCAGCGGTGAGTCGTCTATCAATAAGAGCGAGTTAGTCGCTGATATTCTTCAGGTCGTTGTGAGCGCTGCACTGGGATGGGCTGTGTATGAATACATGCAGAGGAAGCCAGATGTTGGTCGCAGGGACTCGGCAGAAACAGCCGTGGGTCATGATCGAGCTTGGTCCGAGAAGCAATTAAGATAGACGAGGTCGTGAAGAGTATTTGTAGCAGCTGTAGCCGATTATAATTGAAATGTACTTTAAGATGTAAGATATTATCGAGGTCGATTTGGCTTTTTCTTGACAAAGAGGACGCTATTGAGTCTCGCTGCCTCCTCTGCTGGATTGACCGGTTTCCGTATTGGTGGCTTAGTCGTGGACGAATGGTTTAGGCCAAAGCGTAAAGGAGCGGTCGATGCCCTAGGTGGTTCAAAGTTCTCAACCCGAGGTTTCTTGATCCTTTCGAATCGGTTCTGACCGACTTTGAATCGGTCTTGGGCAGCTTTCGGCGATTCAGTGCCTGCCCTGATATCAGAAGGAAGTGATGTACGACTTTGGGCCAAGGGTCGGGCACCGGGAAGGAGAGATATGGGTGAAGCCTCGCGTGGTCGTTTGATACCAGCGGTAGATCGTGGTGCTGGTATACGAGGTCCGCTTTGCACAGGCGATGCAGCAGTCTGCGCAGACTGAGTACCGGAGAATAGTGTGACTGAGCTCGGTGCGTTTGATTGTCGAGGTCTGGTTGGTCCTGCTAGCCTATTGGCAGCTATCGGATCGAATTTGCCGGACGCATGGGTAAGGGCGACTTTGGCCCTCTGAGCCTCCGCCTTCGCTTTGCCGAAGATGCCCTTTGGAGCTTGGGATGTAGTGGGCTGATCTGAGGGTCAGCTACGCCGATTTATGAGGGATAGAACGAACGGCGCTGCCCAGCCTTCACCACCATCATGCCTCCCTGACGGCCTCGAGCGGCTTTCCCTCGCACCGGAGCCGTCATCTTATCCACAAAGACCACCTTTCTCGCTTGCTTTTGTTCCTCCAATTCCTTGTATCGCTGCGCAAGCTTGTCAACTGCATTCGTCTTTCGCTGCACTTGATCCTCTAGTGCTTTCTGCTCATGTCAGCCAAAATGACGGGTAATCCGACAGGTGACTTACCTTGTACATCCTCCTCCAACCTGTTGTCCGTACCTCTCCGTGTCGCTCTCTGCATTGGTCGTAGAACATGGGATGATCCTTGATCAGAAGATACTCCCATAGCCAGTCTGTCTCCTTCCGCAGATGCTATGTAGTCAGTATTTGGTGTCGTGACTGGAATTCGGCGACGTACTGGTGAATTGGCTTCAATCTCTGTCAACTGTTCCATGGGCAACTCGTTCACCATAAAGGCCACCAGCTTATACTCCATCTCTCCAACATCCCAGATCCGAGGCGCATTATGCTTGAGCACTGCTGAATCAGCGTTGTACCCGCTGCCGCATCAGCTTAACTCACCATCCTGCGTGATCTCCTTCAAACTCCTTGGTCCCTTGCCAGTATGAACAGGAGCCTTATACATCCTCATAAACCGCAACTCATCCAGACGATCCTGTGGGTCTTTAACCCTAGCCTTCTCCTTTCCCTTCAAGCTTCCTACGAGAGGTATACCACCTTGATTGAGTGGTTTGGCCGAGTTGGACGTTGGTAAAGTACTAGGCCCTGCTTTGGCGTTATCTTCTGACTCTGAGCCGAATAGATTGTCGCCATCTTCTTCATCGTATTCGAGGTATTCCATTGGAGTAGCACTAGGTGACACGGCGTGGTAGCAATTAGAAACAGCAGAGAAACAATGACAGGTACGAAACACGATGAACATGATAAGATTCCGAACTTAATCATGGCAACTTCTCAATGCATACATCTGAATGATATCATCGAGACTGCTAGGGTAGAGAAGAAAGTCGATATAGCATACGAGGAGGACTCGACAAATTCTACGAAGAAAGCATCTAGAAAGGATAGGATCAGGTATAGGAATAGGTGTAGTGAAGTCGATTAATCACATGACTGCTTGTTAGCTACTCCCTGAGGACAAGTTGCGACACGTACCGCTGCAACAGCCTTTTGCCTCGACGAGCGAGTATGGATCTTCTCCCTTTTGCAAAGATCCCCAGACAGATGGAATCTACTAGTTAGCTATCAATGTATCGGATTACTTACGAGGGGATCCTTGGTGGATCGACAGTAGTTGATGAGACTGAACGTCAGCCGGTGCCTTCACGTACCACTCGGTGTCCTACTGCAAGAGCCCACGAGGCTTGCTGCTCACGACGACTGGACTCACTTGAGACTAGCGATGCTGACCATAACTCTGGGCCTGGCGAGTTCCTCCCTCAATCGATGATTATGTTCCATAAGTCGACGAAGCTTGATCTCTGCCATGGTGGCTTTGTTGGCTCTAGCAGCAGCTGAAGACATCTTTGTGTATGTGTGATTGGTATCATCGCGGAAGAGACAAAGAGTAGTAGGATACAGTCTGTGCATATGAATAGGGTTGAAAAGGATGCATTGAGCACAGACCAACAAAGGTACACACACACACACACACACATTCATGAGAAACAACTAACGTCCCGTCGTACAAGAACAGAAAGGCTTATCCTCACTTCCTTCTACTTGTATCACTAATTCGCTGAGACCACTTATCTTTCCCTTGAGTATCCTTTCTACCCTGCTGACGACTTTTGAAGCATTGGCGTAGATCGTCTGACCGTGTTTTCGATCTGGCTGAGATGAAGGCTTTGAGGGATCGTACGCCGATGCCGAGGGCGCTAGGTGGATATGGATGGAGCCTACAAGCTCACCCTCACATCGGGGCCAGAATCGAGGAGAGCCGTAGTTGGATAAGCCTTCTACTGATGAAAGCTACCCGTCAGCTTTGCCTTGCTTGTGAGACTCACCTCTGCTAAAGCCTCCCGGATTTCCTTCTCCTTTCCTTCGCCAACGTCTAGGCACAGAATCCGACCCGAATCGATGACGAGAGGCACAACGCTCGCGACTATAAGAAGCGCAATGAAAATCGATGCCAACGGGTCGAAACCAGACCAGCCGGTCCATTTGATCAGAATGGTAGAAACAATGACACCGACACTTCCCAAGGTATCCTACCTGATAAGCTCGGATCTGCCACATGAGGACTAAACTTACGGCAAGGACGTGAAGGAATACACCACGCATATTGTGAGAATGGGCGTGATCGTGTCCGTGTGAGTGATCATGAGAATGTGAGTGGTCGTGGTCGTGATCGTGGTCATGAGAGCGAGTTTCCCCATGTCCATGGTCGCAATGTTGGTGATCGTGCTCATCGGCGTGGCTGTGCTCGTCATGGCTATGACCGTGATGTTCATCGTGCGGCTCGGCATGTGAATGTGAATGACCGTGATTTGCCCCGTTCTGAATGGTGGATGATTCGTGGAACTTGGTCTTGAGGGCCAATTGCGACGATCGCTTCCTGACCCGAGGGGGAGAAGCGTGTACGCTATGTGAGATCTGCCTGTCAGCTCCCTCCCACATCAAGAATGGAGCTCACGCCTTGGGATCCCTTCCTACTGATGGCAGGCTGATGGTGATCATCATGTCGGTGATCCACCTAGACTTGGTCAGTGTCTTGTCTCAGCAGCGCAAGACGAACCTTTTTCTCATTGACAGCGATATGGTTATGTCCATGTCCGTGATCATGTCCATGTCCATGTCCGTGCCCGTGGTGGTGATGGCCACCTGTCGCGTACATCCCGAACAAATTGATCGCCAATCCAACACTGCTCACCCAAAGCAATCTGTCGATAGCCATGAGCTCAGGTGGATTCATACTATATCGTCAGCTTCAGTCCGGCGTCACCGGGAGAACTCAGCTTACACTCGCTGTATAGCCTCAAATATGATAAAGACCGATATCAAGATCAAGAAACAGCCTAAAGTCAGCACTCCCTTGATGGGCAAACGTACCATTTGTGAAACCGCTAAGGGTCTCGACTCTTCCATAACCAAAAGTGTACTGCTGGTCTGGCTTCCAGGTTGAAGCAACCGATGCCCATAGCCCGACGGCGAGTCCCAGGCAATCAAACGCCATATGGATTGCTGTTTGTCAGGTCGTATCTGTACACGACGAGTTTGACCTACCATCCGATATCAGTCCCAAAGAATTGGTAAGTACCCCATATGCCATTTGTACACCCATGTATGCCAGATTGAGGAGCAAAAAGTAGAATATTTTCGAGGATGATGGGGTATTGACAATCGTCTGAATGTGCGGCCGCCATGCTGGTGGTAAGAGCTGAATGGCGGACCAGCTTTTGCCCGTCGACACAGGCGCTGGATAGGACCACTTCACATCAGCTAAAATCCTCAGACATTAACTCACTCCCTGGTGTTCAGCCTTGAGCGGTTCTAATGGAGGTTCGTGTAAGGCGAAAGTGATCAAAGCTAGCGGTGCGATCACCAAAGCATCCAGCTGGGTTGGTTGAGGTCGAAATGCGAAAGCCTGGAAAGCAAAGATGGAGGCGAAGAGAAGAACGTGATCGCGGGTGGTGCGGAATCGGAAGGCTGACTTGGACGCCAATGGCGACGGCCATGGAAGAGGTAGCCAGAATGCTACGATTGCCGCGAGAACCGATAAAAAGTGGGTGTTTGAAGCCTGTGGTATGGGAAATGGTGTAGGTATCGAGCCCTGCCAAGTCAGCGTTTTGTTTCGGAACAAAATAGACAACTTCACTATTGCCCAAAGTCCCATGACACCAGCAGCAGACATCGCTCCAGCCAGCGTGACGATCGAGAACGTCAACGCACTTCTTCTTTCTCCGCTCCTTCCCTTTGTTGCGTCACTCAGACGACCGTGGAGCAGTGTTGTAGTACCCGAGAGCAGAGCCAGCGGGAGAATTGCGAGTACTAAGAAGGTCAGATCTCGTCCTGACTCACGAGATCAACTCACCATTGTTGTGTAGGGCTAAGTGCCATAGAATTGTCAGACACGCCACGCCGAGCGGTATCAGCTTCATGATCTAGATAAATTAGTCCTCATCCAGAGTATATATTGGAGCTCACCGAGGACCATGGACTCGAAGCGGTCTTGCTCAGTAGCACACCAAAAGTCACGAGCAGAGTTGACCTAAGCGTCAACAGTGTCGTCATTCGAGACTTACCTCAAAGGCCCGACCGCGTTGACCCCCAAGATGAAAAGCATAGATTGCGCTGCCAATACTAGAGCGAGAGCAATGTGTGTCTTCAACCTGATTCAGTACATCATAAAAGCGTGACAGCCGACTTACAGGACCCAGTTGCGTCCCATCTCTTTCCCGCTCCTTCCCCTTGCCTTCGCTCCGCTGCTTCCACTCGTTACGAGCTTCACTAACGATCCTTCCAGCCCAGAACGCCAATGTAAGCCATCCCGCTCCACCGCCGTAGCCCGTCTGTCCATCAAGTACGACTGTCTTGCCTGCTGTCACCGCCAATGCGGAAAGCAAGATCTTTGAGAATGGTGTTGGGCGTGTTGGCTGTCTTGGCGATGATGAGGTGAAGCGCCGGGAGGGGTTGGGAATGGAGAAGGTGTGCCGATGAAAGGCGGAGTGAGGCTGCATCCCGCTGACTCCTGACGCGATGAGGTCTAATGCGGTGAGGAGGCGGGGTTCAGATAGGTATTATAGTTGGAGGAGTACATGAGCACGGGCGCGAATGATTTCTGAAATGAAATCCACGAATTTCAACCTGCCGTTCTAGGCTACAACCACTTGAACACCTATCCATACATATTACATACCTAAGAACCCTCCCCGGCCCAGCACCTCGTTCTGATGCATATTGTCCTGCATCATCTTCCATTGAATATGCAAAGCACGAGGCCGACAGCTAGATGTTCAGATGTACCGTGGGAAAGCTGACCAGATGATCTAACGCGTCGCATCAACAACCAGAAGTCAATGTCCTCAATCTCCATCTTGTATCATATCATAACGTATAACACATCTTGCTGAACTCGAGGAAGGACATTACGATGGCTGGTACAAGATCCGTCGCCTCACCAGGCTCTACCTCTTCGAATCGCGCCAAAGGTGTCAGCGAGTCTCGTAGGCCTGCAACCCGGTCACTCAGTCGGATAACCGAAGATGACTCTCACGATGATGGCGAAGAGGACACCAATGTAACTCCACGCCAAACTGCACACCATCGACGTACATCTTTCGCGACCACCTCTCGACAGACAAGGAGAAGCAAATCACGTACAGCCATATCTACCGCAGGGAGGGGCTCAGATCAACATACACCTCTCGTCAAACGACTAAAGCTAAGACCGTCACTAGCCGGTCCACAAGTTCACGAGATGGACATCGATACCAGAGCTCAGGTCCTTATACCCATTGCCGAAGACTGTATAGTGCAGCTTCTGAGAGCGGGATTGAACGGCGGTTTCCACCGAGAATCTGCCAACGAACCATGGCAGCTCGCGTGGGAGAGTTTACAAAGTACGTCCAAGTCTTGCGTCTGCCTCTAACAAATTAGGTCAACGTCGCAACAAACTCTTCTCTCCCGATTCACTACCATTCAATGACTTTGAGGACGTTCGCGAAGCTTTCCACTCTTCCGTCCGTGGTCGTATCAACACCGCTTCACTGGAACGAGCCATACATCTTTCGAATCTTGCCACCTTTCTTTGGGTTATTCTGCATCCAGATAAAGCACACACTCTTCTTGGAAGTGCGGAATTCAGGACTTCAGCCTCGAGGAAGTCTCGCAAGCCGTTGGGAAGTGGTCAAGCGGATGATGAGGACAATCAGGATGTGAGGGATATCGTCAGCAAAAGGAATCGCGTCTTTGGAATGGCCTGGAAACGTTATTGGAAGGATGTGATACCGCAAAGCATGAGGGCAAATAAACATTCTATCAATCTTTGGGCTCATCTCTCTGTTCAAGTAAGTCCCTTGGCCTGAAGCCTGTGAAATGCGCTGATCCTCAGATCATGATGACGTTCCGTAGGCAAACAGTCGATGGCGAGGATGATGCAGAGTCGATAGCAGAACTACCGCTACCAGACCCCGAGTTCTCGACTGAGCTATTCTCCGCCTCAGCTATCGCTAGATATGGTCAGTGGACAGATGGAGTGGCGACTGAGCGCGATCTCGCCACCAAAGAGACAGCGCAGAGGAGATGGGCGGATGTTGCCAAGCACCGCCGAACAGAGGTGAGCTTTCCACATGGGTCTAGGTGTCATTACTGATGATCCAGCTGCGGGAAGTTAGAGAGGAGGTGCTCAAAGAGCGTTATGCGTATGATGCTTTCCGTCGAGATATCCTTCATTTTGTCGACGAAGCAGTTTTGCACACTCTTCTCAGCAATAGTGTAAGTCAATGCTCCGCTTGCTGAGCTGAAACCAGGTGTCCCCGAGAAAACCTGATCTTGACGATGTCGCTTCGCCAAGCAATACCTCTGGACAGGAAGAAGACCAAGTGCAAGGCTCTCAGCTCCATCCGGAGGGGGAATTGGAAGCCGACGCCAACGACGAAACGGATGTGGCCAACGGACTCCAGATCAAGGGATTGGCGACAGTACAGGCGGACCGCGGTACTGCCACGCCTTCGGTCGAGCCTGAAGAGGTAGACAACGCTCTGGACCTTGATCTTGATCTCGATCTTTTGGCTCAAGTCTTGAGAGGAATGACACCGGATGATCTTGGTCGCGAAGACGAATCGCGCATCGAAGACGATGACTTTCCCTCGGAGATCAACTCGGAGGAACCGGAACAGCGTACGATAGTGGTGCAGACCCAAAATCATACGCAGTCGGACGACTTTCCATCGGACATCAATTCTGCCGAGGACGAACAAGATCACGAGACCGATTTGGCAGTCAAGGATGCATCTGTGCCCAGGATCCGGACTCGTAAGACGGAACAAAGTTTTCAATTCGCAGCTCGACAAGCCAGTGCCGAGCAAGTAGCCTGGGAGAGTCACTCGCAGTCACGTACACCCAAGCGGAAAGCCAAAACTCCACTCTTCCTTCCGCATCACGACTCCGAAAGTGATGGATCAGCCTCTGCCACTCCTCGCGCTCGCAAACGGACGACCCGCGAAATCAACCGCTCAGCTCGTCGCACCAGGGTGGGCGAGCAGGACACCAGTGGTCGATTCGATGCCGATGATCTGGATAGTATGATGCCCGGATCATCGGTATTGGGCACGCCGGTCCGCGCCAGCAGAAGACAAGCTCGTCTACCTGATCTTGCTCCTTCGCCAATGCTACGAGGTCAATCTCCAGCCAATAACTCACACAACGGCGCTACCGAAAGCGAAGAGGACAGGCCGTCCAACTCTCCCTCCCCACAACGTCCGAACGATCATGGTCATGAGCTGGCAGCAGCGACTCCAACTGCAGCCGATCGCCCTGTAGCGTCTTCAAGCCGGAAACCCCCTGTCTTGAGCAACGCACGCCTACCAGCTGTTTCGCAGCGAGTCTTGCTAGATTCACGCAAGCGCCGTCGTACCGGTGCCGGAGGTGACTTCGCTTCCGCTTCATCAAGTGAGGGAGATAGCGATCAAGAGATGGTGCCAGCGACTCAACGACCCGCCATACGTACTCCAACACCGCCTCGTCAGATGGCACGAAGAACTCTCGGACCTCTGCGCAAGGACCTTCGACAAGCTTCTGAGAGCTCGGCGCGTCAGTCCAACTATGAGCGTGATTTGATCATTGTCCCTCCAATACGTCCCCCGACTGTGTACTCAGACTCTGGAACCGGCTACGATAACGAGGTCGCAAACGAATACGATAACGAGGACTCGAACGGCTTCGACAACGAGGACGCGAATGGCTCCGACAACGAGGACGCGAATGGCTCCGACAACGAGGACGCGAATGGCTCCGACAACGAGGACGCGAACGCCTCCGACAACGTGCACGCAGACGAGGAAGAGGTCGCTCCGAGGGCTCCAGAACGGACGCCGACTCGCTCACCAGAACCCATAGACTTTTTCTTGTTCGATGAGGATGGCTCACGGCTTGAGCCAGATCCAACCTATCGTATACCGCCAAACTATAAGCCGCTCCCTTCCATGCTACACGGGCGGAAAGACAACCAAATTTACCAGTATACTCGGATGAGTGGGAAACGGAAATGGACAATGGACGAGCAAGTACTACTCTACCGAACGATCCAAAAGGTACCCCTCGATGAGCCATCTCCTCTGCGGGTAGTATGGTATCTCCACGGAGAGTATGGTACACTCTCAAACGACTTGGAAGACTTCAACGCACAGCACATGAAAGACAAGATGAAGACAGTCGTACAGGTGCGCTACAACAATCGTCGCTTAATTGAAGGTCGAGCTCGCTTCTGGCTGCCACCTGTCCCGGCTCCCGATGGCAATGGAACCGTTACTCATCCCGATAAGATCGAGTTGGCGGCAGAGCTCGATAGAGCTGTCAGGGTACGGACGGGAAGAGAACGTCTTGCCAACAGGAAGGAAGCCGAGAGGCTCCAGCGTGAGAAGGATGCTGAGAAGGCTGAGAAAGCTGAACAGGCTAAGAAGGCTAAAGAGGCGAAGAAAAAGGGCAAGAAGGGTAAGAAGGGAAAAAAGGGCAAGAAGCGTGCTTCTCGCCGTTCCGAGACGGAAGATGACCCCGAAAGCGAGGAGGATGAGGAGGAGGAGGTCGAGAACAACGTAGAGATTGATCCACACACGCCGGAAGAGGACGAATCATACGATCCGAAACGGTCTACTCGATCGAAACGAGCGACGAGGCAGTCGACTCGAGGTAGCGGGCCCAAGGCCACTGGAGCCCGTCAAGGACCTACGCGAGCGACTAGCGCTGATACGGAAGTCCCGGAAGCTATCACTGGTGATCGCGATGATGTTGTGACTGAAGTCGTGACTACGAACAACTCTGACGCGCGACGGCAACGTCGCCATCGCCTCGTCCCCACTGTCGAGCTCCCACCTTCAAGGTCCAGCTCGAGGCCGACCTCTCGCAAGACAAGACCACCCATGGACGTTGATCCGACCGAACCATCGGACCACATCGACCAGCCACATGAACCCGTCTCGGCAGAGATACCTCAACACGAGGCGTCGGAATCAGAAGCCGAAACGGAATACAATGGCCCTCCATCAAATGGCAAGATGATGAGACGAAGTATCGGCCAGACGGAACCGGCACCTGAGGGAACGCTATCGGCCTCTGCAAGTGAAAGTGAGGATGACGAGGACGAGGTTGACGATGCCACTGCCGATGAGCAAGAGGTTCCAAGCGATGCTTCAGACAACGAACCTACCGAGGTGGAAGATGCGCTGCCTGAGACGGTCCCGGTTGTTCCGGCTCAGCCATCACCATCCGAGGCCCCTAAACGCGGACGGGGTCGTCCTCGAGGTGGAGGGAAGAATAAGTCCAGGAAACAGCAAACCCGGAAAGTTCAAGCAGAAGGTGAGTGGCTTTTACCATGTTTCACTCAGGAGCACCATGCTGACATGTTACAGCCGCAGTGACGCCCCCGGAAGATGAAGCAGATCAGCCGGTTGCCGAGACTACACCCATCGAAGATTCAATGAGTGATCTCCAGGATCAGCAGCCCTATGCGGAGAGCGAAGATGAAGATGACGAGACGTATCGGCTCGAAAAAGTCGCACGTCGACTGGAGATTCAACAGAGAGTGCTACGTGGATAGGAACAAGTCATTGCTTGTAATGAATACAAATATATATAGTATAAATCCTGAAACAGTCTTGATGAGCAAGATGCTTTCATTCATAGATAGTCAGAAAACGACGTGTGTTTCTACCAGAAACTTTTGACAGCTTATCCCCTCTTTTTCTGTATTGGCTTCATCTTCTATTCTACTATCTAGTACATACGCTCTTGGAGCCCTTGAAACTACCTCACTGCCGTCCCCTAAGTTTCCTCCTGTATTTAGCAGTATTTCTAGTTCTCGTTTCGGGCTGTTATGTTATGCAATTTAGTATATGCATACAACATAAAGACCATATCATGGCCTGGACAAGATCTAAACTGGGAATTGAGAAACGATGCTCGTCCCGAACCCAAGGGATTCGATCTCGTGCATCGCCGTCCGCAAATTGGTGTGGAAGTGGGTGTGTCCAATCTGTATCCAGTAAGCTCGTATTCCTATCATTCTTTAATCAAGGACTTGCCTGTTCAGTAATCCCCACGAGTTCAAACAAGCTCATATGAGCCGGTCGGAGATGAGCGAAATGAACGCCCACTCCACTTTCTGTATACGCCTTTGTCAACTCCTGCAAGATCGAGACAGCGCTGTATATCAGCATACAATCTGTGAGATGGACATACGAAGCGTCAATCTCTTCCACGTCACCCATATGCAAGATAAGTGCTTTGGCAGAGTCGCGGCGGGGTTCATCGGAAGGATGAGATTTTTGCATTCCATACCTCTCGAGCTGATGATTAGCGCATTCGTTCAAGATTCACGAGAAGCGTTTACTCGACGTAATCGTTCCTTGAGTTGACCAGTATTGGCGAAACTGAGATTCTCCCGTATTCGCACGACCAACTTTGCCATCAGCAAAGATCCAAGACGTGAGCAAAGACTTACAACACCAGGAATCTCCTCCTGCGCCTGCTCATCCTCATCAATAGGTACCCACTCATCTGTACCAGGCAGGCGACCGATGATCTTGATTCGAGTCTGGGTAGATTTCTGAATGACGAGTACGAGGGAGAAGACCACCGAAGCTACTAGACCAGTCTGGAGGGGTCAGCTCGTCAGAGAGAGAATTGGAGATAGCTTACTTCGATTGAGAATAGGAGAGTTAGGATGAAGGTTCCGGTCATTTGTAGGAAATCTGTCCAAGCTTTCATTCGCCAGAGGAATAGCATTTCGTGTGGTGCTTCGGCGAGGACTAGGGGTCAATTCTGCTCATTCAAAGTGACACTTTGGACTTACTAGCATATACTACCAAAACGACGATTGCAGCGAGGACCGCCTGATTGTCAGCTTGAGCGACCAATACTATCACGTACCTTCGGTAGGAAGTAAAGCCATGGAAGGAGGAAGAATATCGACAAGACGATGAGGATACCGGTAATGATACTCGACATTTGAGTTCGACCACCGGTGGAGCCATTCAGCCGTGATCCTACATTGTCAGCGAGATCCGAAAGGTTGGCCAAGTGGTAACATACGGGTAACAGAACCAAAGACAGGCACACAACCGGTATGTACAAAGAGTGACGAGGTCAAATTGGCAGCACCAAGCGCGACCAGCTCCCGATTAGGTCCAACGGGGTAGCCGTACTTGGTACCATTCTCCCTTGCAGCGACGATCGAATCGACGATCCCGACAATAGCACAGACGAAGGCAGTAGAGAACTACTCGTCAGCTCAACACAGATCAGGGTGACAGAACTGACAGTGTAGTCCGAGTACTTGATCGCCCGCTTTGACAAAGGCCAGCCTAAGGGAGAGCCATGGCCTGCTTTGACCTTGCCAAGAATATCGACCCCTCTCTCATCCAGCCGAAAGATCCCAGTAACCGCTGTTGAACGTCAGCTCGACAATTTCGCTAGCCTGTGAATGAACATACCGGTACCAATCACCACAGCGAGTAGGATCTCGGGGACGAATCGGACCCATTTTGCCCCTGGCCGATTCACCAGTCTAGGTTTGATGGATCGAACGAATATGAGGAACGCCAAAGAGGCAAGAGCAAGTGTCATGGTAGTCTTGTTCGTATGGTCGATATGATGGATCACAAATAGCAATTTCTCCAGTGGGCTATTTGGTGGTTCAGTCTTGGCCTCGGGGTGTGATAACACTGCTGCTAGCCCAAGCATGGGGACTAGCTGTTCGATAAAGATGATCTGGCATAAGCGTCGTCATGTTTTGGAGACATACGATTCCGACTGCGGTGATGAAACCCCGCAAAAGGGGTCTGGAGAGAACGACATCGAGAAAGCCGAGTCGTAGAAGTCCAAGAGCACTAGTGATGAGTCCAATCTGGGATCAGCTAGATTTCAGAACGCTCAGAAGACGATTTACCTGGAAAGTGGTGATCACAGCGATTGCCGCTGCCTCCAATTCTGGATGGCTGGGCCGCGTGTGGATATCACCAAAGACCTGATCTTGTACCATCTGCCCGATCAATAGTGACAGCGCCGCTTCTGGACCCAGTGAGAGTTGTCTGCTCTGTCAATTTGGCACATGACAGAGAGTGCCACATACCGACAAGTGCCGAGAATACCATAGACGAATGCTGGGATCGCTGCTGACCATAGACCTGCTATGGGCGATAACTTGGCAAGACCGTTCGCGTATGATATTGACTGGTCGTCAGTGGCTTTTCCGAGAGAGACGGGAGGGACGTACTTGTGGTATAAGTAGACAAGCAAGAGAAGTCCCCGCTATCATATCACCAGAGAATTGGGACCAGCTGTAATTTGGTAGCCATTCTGTCATCTATCAATCAGCTCAATGTATTTCCATGATTCCTGCCTCATCACTCACCGGAACATAGTATTTAGCTCGCTGCTTGATGACTCGTCTCATCGATTTCCGCTTAGCAGCAGTATCCACTTTTGGTCAATCGCAATTGCAGTCTTTGCAGGAGTCACTCACCTCCTATCGAGGTCGAGAAAGAAGAACCATCCGCATCATCGCCCTTCCGTCTATCACCCTGCACTTCGAGACTCCCCCCACCCTCTTCAGTCTGAGCATCATCCAAATCCGCCGTTAAATTCCGTCGCGGTGCTCGTGATTTCCTTCCATTTCCTAGTAGGCTACTCCGCTCATCAGGAGATCTTTGTCGTTTCGAAGAGGATGGGAAGATGTTCGTTAAGCCAGATCGTAAATTTGAGCGGGAAGAGGCAGGCGAAGGGGAAATGGGGGTAGTATTCTTTGATGTGTTTGGGTCTATTGAGAATGGCATGATGAAGGCGTTATCGTGAGCAAAATTTGGGCAGGTAATTGAGCAAGCAGTTGCAGTGTATGTATGTGGTTGTATGAGTATGCTATATACAAGATATGAGTCGTGTAGTAGGCGAGGAAATAGACGAGGAAATAGACGAGTGATAGTCGTAACATCGTCACTGACGAAGGCCGGAGTTGACCGAAAGAGAGAGTGGATGAGACCAATCGATTCACACTCTTTTCATCATTCATTTCACTTATCCCCAAGTCAAGGCAATCAAGAAATATGGCAGAAGAGATAGGAGATGGTAGTCTGGGTACACCAGTCCCGGGAGATGGAGCTGGACCATCAAGACCGAGCCGAGGACCTAATGCGACTATATTACGAACCTTGACATTTACGCAGAATGTCAGTGCGGCTGTGTTTTCGGTATTTATACCTATGCACCTCGCTTCGCCCATTGCAGCTGCTTTTGGAGGTATTGGAGCCGCTGATCAGGTCTTGGTATGTCCTCTCAGTCTTGACCGTCGTTTGTCCGCATACTGATACTCACAGCTCATTGCACGTGAATATTACCTCCCAATTGAACCTCTGGCAATTTACGCTCCGATCGGTATACACATCGCCTCATCACTCACAAAGCGACTATATACAACATACTATACTCGTCGCCCACCTCCCAAAACACTCCATATATCATCAGGATACCTCTTAATCCCCTTCGTCATCCCTCACATCCTCTCACATCGAATCATCCCTTCTTGGAATATACCGTCAATTCGAGCTTTATCACCAAGTGAATTCGGATACGATTTCGTTGGGTGGAATTTGAGATCATGGGGCGCTTGGGCGACTTATCTTACGCTGGCAGGTGTAGGGACATTGCATTGGGGAATAGGAACGATGAAGGTCGTCTCGTGGATGAAGAGGGGAAGGCGTAAGGACACTACGGTCGTGGTCGATGCGGATAAGGAGCAAGAGAAAGCAAGGGCTGCTATCCCAAAGACGAGGAGGATAGGCTTGAGGGGATTGATGCTGGGATTCATGGGGCTGATCACGATTGGCTTGATCAGGATATCAAGAGATTCCCGGGGGTCGGTGAGCGCAGTGATGGCTTCGAGGTATCAGGCAGTGTATCAGCATTTACCTTGGGGTAACTTGTACAAGTAGTCAATATGCATTATGGTGTACATGTGTATACAATCTCAAGGGCTTGTCAAGATGTGGATGTCATCCACATGCTACTTGTGCTCCAGGTCATGTGCGTAACTTGGCCAACGTAGCGCTGAAAGGATCCTTGCAATGAAGATGTGTCACTTCACCCCTGACTATCAGCTACTTTCTCTTCTAGTAAGATTTAGCTTACCGAGGTGCATGAACAGCAATAGCAGACTGTCCCAATCTCTTATGACATTGAGGACATCTGGTATCAGTCTGGATACGCACAAAGGTCGAAAGACTCACATTCTCTGATCAGTGATCCTCACCCTCTTGACCTCTAAGCCCATGACAACCCTTTCAACCTCTTCCTTCCGAGCACTGATCAAGCTCTTCATTACTTTCCGCTCATGTACTCGCCTGGTCCCATCGCGGAGGGTTCGGATGAAGAACGATCGGACTTCTTGCATTGTCACTAGGGGCGGTAACAGCTCGAGGACAGTGGCCGGATCGAGCTGGGTCGAGTGGTTTGCTAAGAGTGATAGAGCAGGCGCTAGGAGGAGAGTCTGATCTTTTTGTGGTAAGAGGTAGATTTTCAGTAGGAGGAGGAAGATTGCGCGATCCTGTATATCCGAGGTGGCGGAATAGATACGTGTACAGTACCTGTCATGTCAGCTTTGAACAATCCCGGTTGTAGCAGCTTACGTTTCGGCCGAGGTATAATCCTCAAGGCGATATACATATATACGAAGGGCCTCGTCATGCCGTCCCATCCGACCCAGTAAGATAGCCTTCATCTCTGGCATTTCTGAATCGTCAGCGGCATCCCAACGACTGGGGCAAAACCGACCATCGCCTTTTAGTTTGCCAAGCAATCGATTCGCTCGATAATACTGAGAAGTGTTCAACAGCTCGAGAAGTTTAGCTCTTATCTTCTCGTCGGTCCTGGCTTTCTCGAAATACAATTCTGCGAGCTTATCGTGGAATTCGGCAGAGGTATCGTCGAGATCACCAGTCAGATGTTCGAGATATCCAATACAAGCTTCTTTATTCGTCTTTTCTAGGAAAGTGACAATCTCTGGACGTGGCAGGGCTTCAACCTCAGGTTCATCCGCCGTGAAAATCTGAATGTTAGCTATCTCATCTGTGGTAGGAGGGGTGAGCTACGTACACTTAGCCCACGTTTTGGATCTTCTGCGAAAATCCACTTAGAAAAGTCGAAGATAGTCTTCAAATGGTCCGGCCCTAGCTTTTGCAGATATCGAATGATGGGCGGATATCGGTCTAATGGATCGTCCTCTTCTTTTGCCAATCTGCCATCAGCTCAGGACACTCAAGCTCGAAGAGACACTCACTCCTCAAGCATAGTGAGAGCCTTATCATGCATCTTCTTGCCTTGGTAGAGATCGATCAAGTCGCTATATTTCTGCTCGTCAGCATCATCGATCACAGTTATGACACACCTTTTGCGCCTTGAGCAATCCTTCAACTTCATGGACATCACACCAATTTTCGATCCTACACAAACTTCCCACCAATATAGGTCTAGCCACGAGATACACCTTCAACAGCGCCGTGTAGATGATTTGAGCCATACGCAGTAATTGCTCCGGTTCCAGCTCGGTCATTGGAATAGAAGGTAAAGCGTGCAATTCCGAAGCTGCGAGTGAGGAGAGGGGTGAGAAAGAAGATTCGGAGGGGATACCGTTCGAAGCGATTGCTCCTGCTAGCTTTTGTCGGCGGTCGGATAGGAGGTACATTAACGCTTCCAGTGCTGCTCGAGGTGCCATCACTATATGTCAGCGGTGAGACATGGGTTAGAGTATAAACTGACCTTCATCACCCGACATGGGAGGTGCGGGCTTGTCCTTGTCCCCATCACTATGGATTGAGGCAGTGTCCTTGAGTGTATCCATACTACTCTTCTTGCTCAGTCCGAGGTGCGGCAGGCGCAACAAGCTCTTCGTGTCATCCGATCCACCTTTTGTAGGAGCACTTGGCGGCTCCAGCCGAGCTCCTTCAACAGCCCCGAAAAGTTCCATCCACTTGTCTCTCTGAACATGGAGCGGACCTGATATCGTCTTGGCGGGGAAGGGCGAAATGACCAGAGCAGGGTTGACATTGAAGACCAGAAAGGTGTCTATCGCCGGTTGATAATTCCCCTTTGCGAACTGCGAGACCGCGTCTACAGTCTTGAGGTGGGGCAGGCGACGTTCCTGAGCATCAGATCGACACTCTCGGTGTTTTTCATCTGACTTACGGGTGAAAGACCACTCTCGCCAACCGATTCCACTAGACCAATCGCATCCATCGACCGACCTTCACGTAACAGCTCATCCACTTCTTCACCTACATCACCGGCTCTCAGGGCCCAAATACTACTTCCTTCACTTTGCAGTAATGCCTTATCCGTAGGTGTTGAGCAGAATAAGACTTTCGTCGAAGCCTTCAGCGCATCGGCGGGAGAGCCCGGCTCGATTCCGTTAACGGGCAATAGTGATGAGATGGTCAATGAGCCCGCTGTTGGAGACGGTATCGGGAGTGACCGACGTTGGAGGAGGGTCGGACCAAGATGGATGTTGATGGAGGAAGATGATTGCGCGGCTGAAGATGAGGTAATTGTCGGTACGACAGAGTAAATGTATGGATTTGAAAACGCTAGATCATCAGCTCAACATTGACAGTGTATGAATCTGACTGACCGAGAGCTTCAGGTGGAGCTTGCCATTGTATCGAGTCCTGCCGTGTGAAACTCCCTTCTGACGAGTAGAAACCTCCGAATTCTGATTGTTCAGCTATGTTTCTCGTCTGAACAGAGTCTGACTAACCTTGTCTTGCGAGTAGCACCTCTCCACCGAAAGTGCTGGTTCCAACAGGTAGAGTAGCTTTCGCCCCCAAACCAACGTATCCACCCAAGCCCGACAATGCTCCACCGACACCTAGACCCATACCACTTCCAGCACTCTCCTGACCCGCAGCCTGACCAGCACCATTCTCCTTACTTGTTCCACTAGGTCCAGCTGTAGGCTGGGGTAATGGGTTATTCGGTAAATCAACTACTGATAGTGGTTGTTTGGGATTCGAAATTGGGTCGATATGGAGAATAGCTGATGTTGTAGGCGAGTAGAGTAAGTGGACTGTATCGGGCATACTCGACCCGGAGGATTGTATGATGACAGTCCGAGGTGAATGAGCAAGGGCGAGTTCTAACCCATCCTTGATTGCACTTTTTCCAGTCCCGTATACTACCACTTTCTTTCGACATCCCACTACTAGCATATCCCTTTTCACCTGACTCTCGGCTTCTGGATCATTCGGGTCAGTCTTGCTGTTCTTCTTGAAGGTAGCGGTGTATGAAGCAATCTCGAAGCAGTGGGCTGTGCGAGCCTGTGATAGGGATACGATAGCCTTCTTGGACATTTCAGGTGGGCTATGAAGGGTGACAGTTGAGTCTAGTAGTCAGCCCACGAAGCTCAAAGGACAGAAGACATACCAGTCAAGATAACTAGCTGATTCGTCGCAGGTAAAAAGCCAATCTGGTCGATACTCCTCCTAGAGACATTATGTGATTTTAGAAGCTTGACCACCGGTACTCCACTGTTTGACTCCTCTACATCTGCCGGTAGCTCGAAAGAATACACCTGGACTTGCCCGGTCGCTAGCCCGACATACAGCCTGTCCCCTGAAAGTTAGCTCCGGCATTAGGATTGCTGCGATACGCCTTACCATATTGGCAAAGGGCCGATACTCGAGCCTTCAGACCCGGTAACAACGGGTGAAGGGACGCTCCTGGCATTTGATTGATCCCTATACCGAGGTGCTCGAGAGAGTGTGAGAGAGGTTAGGTTGCTCGCTGGATGCTGGTACGCTCGTATGACGTTCTGCAACTCCGGATAAATAGACCGCTTAAACTCTATACGCTCACTCGGCTGCTCAGTACAGACATTACTGTACGATCAACCACATAGACATCCTTGCTTCAATCAACAACATCAACTACTCTCCAATAGGAACCATTGAGAGTAACTGAGCTACTAGAGGTCATCATCAATCGAAAAGCCTCCCATCTCACCAAATCTATTCCCTCATCGTTCCCTCAGCCGGACATCCCCCACCCCAACACACCCACAATGATCTCCGATACAACATTAACGAACCTCTCAAACGGATTGGGAGTCTCGGCAATGCTCTTGATAGTTGTCTACCACTTCATTGCAGTGAATGGAAAGAGGATGGAGGCACAAGGTGGAAAGACGGTAGCTGATTTGGTGGGTGCTATTGTCGAACAAAGGATTATACTGATTTTGATAGATTGTGCCCAAATTATAGCTGGTGGTCTCTCGTCTTGAGGCAGTACTACTAGATCGGAAGGGCCTCGTAGGAAGCAGGGACCAGGACATAGCTGGGGGCTGTGAGAATCGGAGAGGAAGGATATTAGAATGTAGAGCTTGATTGACCAAGCAATGTAATTGTACCATGATGTATCCCCGGCCGTATAGTCATTCTGCTTGATCAGGATTCTCGATCGATCGCGCATGGTGTTGGAGAGAGCGTCTCGGTATATCAGTCTGTATTCATGGCTTCGGCTTCGCGGCAAGTACGGTCACTCTGTACCTCGTCCTTTCCATTGTTCACTTCTCATCTTTGCTTTCCTACCGTCATCCCTCCCGCAGATCATCGCCTTCCTGCCACTCTAGACTCATTTACCCATACTCGGGCATTCCACGAATCTCACGACGGCCCGCGATCTCGATATGCCTACATCCAGGACCGCTATAACGGACCCATCCTCCATCCCCACTCTGGCAGGTCTATGGGCTCAGAGTGAACTACAAAAGCACCCCAAACCCGAGGCTAAGCCTAACGACGAGATCAATAGGAGAGTCTCAATATGGAGAGGTAAGCATATCTCACATGCCCATGAGCAGGACTGATATATAGGTGATATCACAAAACTAAAGGTATGACATCTGCTCTTTGGTGGGACTGATGTGATAGGTGGACATGATTGTCAATGCTGCCAACTCATCATTACTAGGCGGGGGAGGTGTTGATGGTGCTATCCATAGTGCTGCTGGTAGAGGATTAGTGGAGGAATGTGAATTATTTGATGGATGCGAGACTGGCGAGACTAGGGTCACGGGTGGTTATAATGTGCGTTCACCATCTGATTTAATTCTTGAGTGTCGGCGTCAAGATAGCTGACGGACAGCTCCCAGCGAGAATGGTAGCTCATACTGTTGGACCTGTGTATCGAAGTGAAAAAGACCCGGCTAGAGCCTTGAAATCCTGTTACGCATCAAGCCTTTACTGTTGTAAAGCTTACGGAGGGGGTAGTATCGCATTCAGTAGTATCTCCACTGGGATCTGTGAGTCCCCCATCTTCTCCCCAGTAACCACTAATATCTCAGATGGATACCCAATGGCTGAGGCTGTTGCAGAAGCTACATTTATAGTTCGCCAATTCCTCGAAGACCCGGATAATGATTCTGTACGACCTCCTCTCTGTTATAGGCAGCACTGACGATAACAGGTGACGAGGGTGATCTTCGTTGTGTTTTCCGAAAAGGATGAGAAGATGTATCGAAAGGGTATCACTGTTCAGTTCCCACCTCATGGCAGTGACGAGGTGGAGTCGGAAGCTGTCGACAAGGATGACGTCGAGGAGAAAGGGGAGACCGAGGATAGCAAGGGAAAGGAGGAGAAATCGAAGAAGTGATTTCTCCAGTGATCATCTCTCCAGGACACCTTAGAAATCTGTCACGACAAGTCTGTAAATGATCTATTTATTTGTACATCAACAATCATGTATAAAAGGAAAAACGTTATCTACAAATCGTATCGTGAACCATAATAGCACAGCGAGTCTGGATTTCTCTATCGCTCACCTCTCGGCGTAAGAAGCCTAGCTACAAACCACCTTCCAATAACTTTAATCATATTCCCACCAGGAGTGATATCTGCCAAACTACCTAGTAAAGGTGATAGACCAGCATGATGCCTGTATCGGGGGTATTTATCTTCGATGGCTCGCCTGACTGATGAGTAGAGGAGGGCGTCGTCTACTGCGAATATCTTTGAGAGGAGGGCGAGTCGGGAGGCTAGGACCTGGCTGTTAGCTTGCTCTCAAAGGAACTGCGATGTCAGCTTACTACGTCTTTGCCTATTTTATCAGCAGCGTTCCGGAAAGGGAAAAGTATGACATACCTTGTGAACCTGAAGAATTCATAGCTTCGGCTTGAGCAGTGGCGCTGATGAGTCAGCTCTATCAGAAGTCGGATCTTTCAGCTTACTTTGCAAATGCTCCATCTAGGATCCTTTTTCGACCGGAGCTACTGGTCGAGCTATCTCCACTGCCCAGGCGACTGGATTGCGGGGAACGCTCCAAGCGGGATACCATCGGGCCTGCAATCGTCAGCTTCTGCTCCCTCGCACCAAAAAGCTGCTCACCGACGACAACCTCGCAAACGTCGATCCCCACATCACCAAGCTCCTCTCGAAGTAGTTTTGCAGCCTCAGCCCTAGCTGCTCCAATCATCCTCATAGCGCCTGGTAGACCTTGTATAGCCTCTTCATCTTCTCCAGGTACCTCATCCGATCCAGATCCACCATTGACGAAAACAATCCTTCCCCGACTGACCGCTAGTAAGTCTGATAACTCCCTGATGACAGATAGAGGATCCATGACATTTGTCCGATACAATGAGAGGAGTGTTTGATCGTCGCTCAAAGCAAGTGATGCGGGTGGTAAGCGCGGAGGAAGGGTCATGCCCCATGTCGGAGAATGTGATTGAGAGCTAAAGTCGGGCACGATAGGTAATATGTCGGGGTACGAAGGAGGTGAAGGTGGGATGATTCGGATAGTACCTCCTGGACTAGTTATTGTTTTGGCCCTCTTTGGTGTCCTCGAAGCACAGACGACAGCAGTCAAGCTGAGACCATTATCGAGACAGTATGCCCGAACAGTTTCTCCGGCATGTGCGAAGCGGTTCTGGTTCCCTTGGTTCTTTCGTGTCCAAGAGTCGTGGGTTTGTAGAACGAATGTTTCGGGGTCGGTTATTACCGGTACGACCGCTCCTGGATGTGATGGGTATCTAGCTCTTAGACGTTTCTGAATCCCAGACCAAGCGAGGAGTAGTGTCGGTAGAGCGGATGTGGTTGGTGGAGAATCCGGTGCGGGGAGGGGTACGAGTGGAAATACTGTATATCCAGATTTAGCCAATTGGAGTGTTAACGACTGGCCAGTTGCTACTCGTCAGTATCGATTCAAGATAGTTGACATACCTTCATTGGCACCAACAACGACTACAGCCAGACCGCGCCCCGCTTCTCCTCCCAACTTCTTCTCGCTTCGAGGCTGGTACCGAACAACCTCGCCGCCACCTACGATTACCAATGCAGACTTGAATAAATCATGAACGAGGGATGTGGTAGCTTCAATAGATAAGGATATAAGAGCGGTGATATCCTGTGTAAGGGATAGCAGGGCGAGTGCAGAGGGTGATAAAGCCGATTCTGAGGTCGAAGAGGTGGGTGAGCCGTATCGCGACATTGGCGCTGAAATTGGTGGAGTAGCGATTGGCATGGTGGTTTGAGGGAGAGGATTCGAGATAGAAGGAGAGTTTGAAGTGTTTGAGTCGCCCATTCCTCCTATTTGTATCCCGATAATTGTGAACCGTTACGGCTAGAACGCGATCTACCGGATGGTTCTGTGTCACTTCATACTGATTATTCCCTGTGAGATGGTTGAAGTTCCTCCGTTCCTCGCCGTTGACAATTCAGCTCTACTGGTGAGAACTGAGGTACCTCTGATTAGATATAATGATAAGATTCGGTAATGAGGTGTCTGTATACCCACCACAGACAGATAGAGTGAGAAACCAGGAACGTGATCGGCGTAATACATTTCCCACGGTATACACTCTCAAAAGTCCCAAGATTCGGAACAAGGCGTGATAAGATCATCATGACGACTCGATATACTTAAAGTATATATACTCGCACCCAACACTCTCGGCACGTCTATCTCCAACACACAGTACACAATGTCGGAATCAAGAGAGAACGTACACAATTTCGCAGCTGGTCCTTCGCCCCTGCCTACTCCTGTTCTGCAGAAAGCAGCCGAGGGACTACTTAATTACAATGGGACCGGAATGGGAGTTTGCGAATTAAGTCACCGTGGTAAAGATTTCAAGGCTATTATCGAGGGTGCTGAAGGTAAGCTGGCAATTACCTGAGACGAAATAGCTGACTCTCAGCCAATCTCCGTAAACTACTAGCTATTCCCGATGATTATGCCGTCCTCTTTTCACAAGGAGGTGGAACTACCCAGTTCTCATCTACCGTCCTCAACTTGCTAGCCTACCGACGACTACAAAAGAAGGAAGAGACTTTCACACCACCTACTATCGATTATGTCGTTACTGGCTCTTGGTCTTCCAAAGCCCATGCAGAGGCTCAGCGACTATCAACCCCTTCTTCGTCCGATCAGCAACCATACGCCAAACCACGTATTGCCGCAACTTCCAAACCATCGAAATACACTACACTCCCCAAACACGAGGAGTACGATTTCTCAGAAGACGCTGCTTTCGTATACTACTGCGAGAACGAGACTATTAACGGTATTCAATTCCCAACCGATACTTCCTCCCCATACTCGTTCCCATTCGATAAAATCCCAGCAAACGTTCCCTTGGTTGCGGATTACTCGTCATCATTCATTTCGAGGCCTATACCAAATTTGGAAAGGCACGCTGTGATTTACGCTGGAGCCCAGAAAAACCTCGGTCCATCCGGTGTAACTGTCCTAATTGTCCGTAAAGATTTCTTGGTCGATACCACAGAAGCCATGAATTTGGGTAATGTACCAGCCGTTCCCATTCAGAACGAATACAAGATCTTAGCAGACAATGGATCATTATACAACACCCCACCAACGTTCCCAATTTACGTCTCGGCTTTGGTCCTCGAGTACTTGATCGGCGAGAAGGGAGGTATCAAAGGTGTAGAAGAGACAAATCGAAAGAAGGCAGAATTGATCTACGCCACCCTGAATAAAGCTGAGGAAGAGGGTAAAGTCAAGATTGTAGTCAGGGAGAAGGATGCTAGGAGTTGGATGAACGTCTGTTTCGAAATTACAAATGATGGAGAGAAGAAGTTCTTAGAGGGAGCAGAAGCAAAGGGATTCAGGCAATTGAAGGGGCATCGATCTGTTGGTGGTACGTCTCAGTCTCTGTGTATCGACTCTAGCTCATCTTCAGGTATTCGGGCATCGCTGTATAATGCTGTATCGCTCGAGTCTGTTCAGGCTCTCTGCGAGTATATCAAGGCATTCTCTGCGTAGATGTCCATATTCAGGCTTGCAGTCACACTCGATTTTAGGGGAAAAACAACCTCCAATCAATAGAGCAAATCTCGTCACGCAGCATGCATACTTGACGATTGTTTTCTGGTCCATTTCCTTTGGTTCTGATGGTATCTCCTCATTCATTCATTCATTCATTCATTCATTCATTCTCGTGCATCCATTCCCCTTTCGTGCATACCTCGATTCTGTCATCAGCGCGACGCTGAGAATGGGAGATGACGAGCTCACCATCATTCTACAACTTGAAGGCCCTGCCCTGTCCATCAACTCCCCCCCTCTTGATATCCTTCTTCAAAGCATACCCCCCGAGGGAATTATTCGAGATAACCCTCTTGACCTTCTGACCTTTCCATTCATTCTTCCAATCCTCCCCAGGATCAGGTCGAGCAGCTTCAGCAGTTCGTAAATACGATAAATCCTTCGGCTTGGGATTTAGAAGTTCCATATTCCTTCGAGGAGTTCCAGTCCATTGCATTTCATCTACTTGATATTGCTGTTGTTGTTGGTCGATTTTCCTTGCGCCATTCGGAATAGTAGCGATGGTGTAACTGTTCGTCGGCTGGGCTGGTCGGGTGGGCGGTTGAAATACTGTGATCTTACTATACCTGGATGCAGGTACTGGCTTTCGACCTTGTTGAGCCGGCCCGTGTTGTGGGAATAGGGCAGTCATGGGTCTGGAGCTAAATTGTGAATAGTCGTCTTTTCGATTCATTGATTTACTGGCGTATCGACTTGGTTTCCTAAGGGTCGACCATTCTTCCTCTTCTTCCTTGATCTCGTCGTCTTCTGAGAAGGAAGAGATTAATTCCTTGTCGGGATTGAACTGTCTGAGCGGAGGTGCGGGAGCGGCGAGCGAGTTCCGATCATAGCCAGCCTGCCTTGATTGTCCTGTTGATCAGCTTTCGCTCAACGCGGCTGTGCAAGCTTACCTTGATTTGCCATCTTCTGTAAATGAGCGATTTGGAACGACTTGTCCCTGATTGGAATGGGATTGATAATACCCCCATTGCCAGACCTTCCATATTTACCGACAACTGGAGAGCTGTAGGGCAGCTGACTTGATGACGTCGCATAATCGGATATATGGGGTTTGTTCGATATATGAGTCATAGTGGACGGATCATCATTGTCGCATTGCGATCCAGCTTCGGGAGTGAAGACCCCATCGACCGCTTCGGTTCGATTGATTTGATCGGGGGATGGGACGAGTTTGACTTGTTGAGGGACATTCTCGAATAGTGCGCTAAACCATTTAGGTTTACTTGAACCTTTGAGAGTAGCGGAAGAAGCGTGTAGGGTAGCATCAGTATCGGAGGGTGGATCGATGGACTCGTTATCGTCGTCGTCATCTAGGATAATCTCTGCCGATTTGAATGTCTTGTTCTTGCTACTCGAAGCGTTCTTGTCATTATTGTTTTTGTCGAGCTCCTTTTTGGTTAATGGAATGAGCTTGTCGAGGTCAACCTGTGGGGGTCGCTGCTTGACGGGCAAGCTCTTCATTCTTTCAAACCCTTTGATGATGGGGAAGTCGTCGGTTGGGCCAGCTCCGGCAGCTATAGCATTAGCTCGAGGAAATGTTTCACTTTGAGCACAATTACGTAGTCGACCAAACTTGAGACTACTCTCTGCCTCTTCAGCATCCTTCTTCCCCTTCCCCTTTGTTTTGGTACCGGTACACTTCGTCGCTGCCTTACCCCTCTTTACCGGTTCCTTCTTTTCCACTGCCTTGGCAATCTTTGGCTTTTTTACTTTATCCTTATCGACCGCGTCTAATTGTTGAAGGATGGAAGGAGCAGGAGGAGGAGAAACTGCAGGGGTCTTTCGTTTCTTACTCTGATTGGAAGCGCCAGCGAGAGCGGCCGCGGTAGTGAAACCGGTTTTAGGAAATGGTTTCGAAGGTCCTTTCGAGCGACCCCTCGCGTCTAGCCATCCACCGGGCTGATAAGAATTGTTGGAGTATCGTTTCTTTTCATCTTTCTTCGCAGGTGGAAGTTGGATAGCGGCGGGAACGATGGGTGGACCACCTGCTCTAGCTGCTCTTTCTTCCGCTTCATTCCATTCGGCGTAACTTGAATAACCGCCGAATTTGAGCTTCTTTTCTTTCTTCTTCTTCTTGTTGAGTGGGTCTTCAGTATCTTCTTTAATATCTTCAATGAACTTCTTGATAACATCGTCTTTAGAATCTTGAATATTCTCTTTATCAGGGATTGATTTCTTCGGTTTCGACTTTCCCTTCTTTTCTTCCTTCTTGCCATCTTCTTTTGTACTGGGAGCTTGAATGGGAGGAGTAGGTTTGGACTTGGCTTTAGCTGCCCTACCTTGAGCGATAGTGAATGGAGTTCGAGTGAATTCTGTTAAATCGAAGCGATTCGAGATATCGAGATTTGCAGTTGCGATGAATCCTGGGTCATAGTCAGACAAATCTGCTTCAGAGGGGGTTTCATCCCTGTATGATCTATCCCAGGTAGGTTCTACTACCTTTCCGGATGGCTTCATTGTTGTCTTGTAGTGTTTGATGATGATACTGAGGAAAGGAAAGGAAATGAGTAGTTGCATGCAAGGTGGGTGTCGAGGGTGGAGGAGAGAGCGGAAGCAAATTCACCGGAGATGGATGTTGACTGAACTAACTCTACTACAACTACTATACTTGGACTTTACAGAGACCCATCCGTGTGGGTAGAACTAGTATCAACCATGTCGGACTCGCCTCAACCTACTGCTGGTCCCAGTAACGAAAATGGTCAAGCTCGACCACAAGGTGCTCTTATCCGACAATTCGTAGAAGCCTACCTTCAACAACACGGATTCGATAAAGCTCTCGAGACTTACCGACAAGGATTCGAGGATGCCGCTCAATCAGGAGACCAAGGATTGGAAGGAGGTGAAGAAGGTGCAGGAAGAACGCGTACGGGTGTGGTCGGGGATGCTGTCTTCAGAGCTCCAGGGCCAGTAGCGTTGGATAGCGCAATCAAGAGGAATATCCCACAAGCCATGAGCACTTCGGCATCGACAATGAGTGAACACATTACACCGGAATTCGAAGCTCAGGCGAAATATATCATTGATGCTTTGGCTAAGAAGGTTGAAGCAGCTGGAGGAGAGGGAAAACCAGCTGAAAAGGGGGAGATGCTATTGGATCCCTCGGACAGGATTGAGGGGTATAAGCGATACCGGCGCTGGGTAGATGATGGGCTGGATATGTGGAAGGTGAGCTGATAGTTCCTGGACTCAGCTGATGAGCAGCCTGAACTGGATGCTGTCTCGTTTCCACTGATGGTGTATACTTTCCTTGACCTGATGCAGGCTGATTTCACGAAATCAGGTACGTCCATCCTTATTTTACGTTTGTTATGCTAACATCACAGCTCGCGAGTTCCTATCGCAGAATAGGGTTCATTATCAAAATCAGCATCCTCAAGAGCTAGCATCCTTAGCGTCTCTAGGCACACGGCACCATATCGAAATCAACCCATACTGTCAACGACTGCTGTGAGTCTCCTTCATGGCAGCTGTAGTTGGCACTGATGTACAGGGCACAGAGATACAACATCAAGATGTCGCGCAACTCTCACGATATCCTTCTACAATGGCTGAGCGGAGCTGGTTTGGATGAGGAATGGGAGATGGGACGACAAACTTCGGCTGGACGTCAGAAAGCGGCAGTTCACGGCATTGTAGTCAACCGTATACGGATAGCGGGTAAGTTATACCCTCCAAATACGATCACTGACTTCAGTGTCAAATTCGCATATGCCCCTTGATGAAGTCACTCTAGCATCCGGTACTGGTCTGATACCGGCTCTCAACACCATCGGACCCCAAACACCGCCCACGCAGCTCAAACTCGGTCCGGCCCCAATGACGGATAAGCTAAAAGAGCAAGTCTCCAAGACCCTCCAAGACGAGGAAGAAGCAGCAGCAGCGAACGGAAGTGAAGGAGGCGAACGCGCAGGGTCATCACAACCGAATGGACACGATACGAATGGAGATATAGAAATGGGTTCTAATGGTGAACAGTCGCGAGCACCTACACGCGAAAAGTCACCTACGATACATGAAGTCAAGCTGGAACCTGATACGGAGAAAACATCAGACCTGATCAGTCCATTGGAGAACGAGACTCTTCCGCCTGTTCCTGGGATTTTTAGAATTGCGGATTTGAAGCGGGAGGTAGAAGCTGTGAGGGATCGTCGTCGAATGATGCGTCTTGGAGCTGGAGATGAGGAAAAGGCTACTACTCCTGTTCTGCCGAGTGTACTGGCATTCACCGTGTTTGACGGATCTGGCCTGAAGTAAGTTTCCCACACTGGTGAGTATACGACACCAACTGACGCTCAGAACACCTTCTATCGAATTCTCGCCCGACTCTTCGCTCATGGCAGTCGGATCGAGCGAAAGCTGTATTCGAATGTGGAGTTTACAAGGCGAGAAACTAAAAGCGCGATCACTGGACTCGGATAACCAAGTGGTCGAAGATGAAGGTCTCGCCATGCGGAAACTGATTGGACATACCGCCCCAGTCTACTCCATGTCATATGACCCAATCTACGGATCTTCCCAGAAACCATCAACCCTCTTATCAGCTTCAGGAGACGGTACTGTCCGTTTGTGGTCCCTTGATACGTATACCAATCTAGTCGCTTATCGTGGACATAATCGAGATCCTGTATGGGATGTCGAGTGGGGTCCCATGGGTGTTTACTTCGCTTCGGCAAGTAGAGATCGGACTGCCAAGCTTTGGTCCTCGGATCGAGTGACTCCATTACGGATGTACACTGGTCATTTATCTGATGTCAATGTAAGTCTGAGCGAACGATAGAGCTGATGTTTAGTGTGTTCGTTTCCATCCTAATTCTCTGTACCTGGCTACGGGATCCCATGATGAGACAGTCAGGGTATGGGATGTTCAGCGAGGAGCTTGTATTCGGTTATTCCTCGGACACTCGGATGCTGTCACCACCTTGGCGTTCTCACCAGATGGCAGAACGCTAGCTTCAGCGGGTACGCCCCTTTCTCATTGATTCGTTTCGCGCTCTGACAATCAGGCCTAGACTCGAGCATCTATCTGTGGGATCTAGGGTCCTCACGGCCAATAAAGAAAATGACGGGTCATCAAGGTCAAATTACCTCTTTATCATTCTCGGCAGAGTCTTCTGTACTAGTATCGGGCAGCTTGGACTCGACGGTACGTTGTTGGGATGTCAAGTCTGCTGGTGGTGAGAAATCATCGAGTATGCGGGATGAGACGGATGCCGCATCAAGGAGGGCTAGCGGGGTCAATCATGTTGAGTTGGGCGAACTACCATTAGGCTTGGGACGAGATACATGGGAGGAAGGGACCAAGCAAACGTACGTCTGATGACCCGTAGCGTAACAATGATGCTAATTACCAGGTCCGACCTTCTTTCGACCTTCCACACTAAACGTACGCCTATAATCAAAGTACATCATACTCCACGGAATATGGTCATGGCTGGTGGATCTTATATACCACCTAGTAGCACCTCTTCAGGTATAGACGGACATGATTAGATACATTCTAGCATAGCTTTATGTATAATTGTCTGTCGAACGCGTCCCCGGCTAATAATGGCGATCATCGGATCTAAGGCACATGGGGTTTCACTTTGTGACTTCTTATTGGCACTGCATTTCCATCCTCATCTTTTGGGCATTCGGAAGTAGGTAATGTCGTGTATATAGACAAGTAGAACGCTAGCGAAACGATATAGAATCCATTCATCTTGTTGTTAAGAGACGGAATCGTCCTTTCATTGGAACGTTCTATATGTGGTGACGAACGACTCCCCTTCGACACTCATCATATCATGTTGTCCGCCATCCTCTCACTCCTCTTGTTTCCCACCTCGTACGCTCAATTGAGTCCTTCACCGACATATCAACCACCCGAAGCAGCTCAAGGTACTCAATCATCAACTTCCCAGCCCAATCAGCAATGGTCCAACGTCCTTGGTAATTCACTTTGGTTCTATGATGCCCAGCGATCTGGTCGTTTAGACGAGGGTACGTATGGGAATAGAGTGGAATGGAGAAATGATAGTGCTCTTGAAGATGGGAGTGATTGGGGAATTGATTTGACTGGGGGTTTCTATGATGCTGGAGACGTAAGTAACCTTGTACCGTCAAGAAGGCTAAGCTGATAAAACAGTATATCAAGGCTACTTATCCTCTAGTAAGCTGTTGAGTGCTTGTCATTGGCCAATAGCTGATCGGTCAGACCTTCACGCTGTTCTGCCTAGCCTGGGGTGGCTTGACACAAGGAAGGGGTTACAATCTGGCGAATCAAACTGCCTACCTTGACGGAACGTTGCGATGGGGACTTGATTGGCTTATAAAAGCACATCCTCAAGATGATGTTCTCTTTGTTCAAGTCGGCGAACAAGAGGTCGATAACAATTACTGGTGAGTCTGATCACTAAATCATGGCTGATAAGATAGGGGAGGCGATCAAGGAATCCCAACTCCTCGTCCAGCGTATCAGATCAATTCATCAGCTCCTGGTACTGATGCTTTTGCATCTGCCTCTGCTGCGTTCTCGATCGCATCACTCCTATACACCCCAGGGATATCATACAATGTTAGCGACTCGACATCACCTCCCACCTCCCCATCAATAGCTAATGCAACTTACGCTTCTACCCTACTCGAACACGCTCGATCACTCTACGCCTCTGCGAAAGACATAACGCCATATACACTCTATCAAGATTCGGTACCAGCCGCCGCATCAACTTATGGTTCGTCCCAATATACAGATGATCTATGTTACGCCGCCCTATCCCTCGCTTTAGCAACGAACGAATCAACATATTACGCAGATGCTTATGGGTATTATGTAAACTACTCACTGACTGCAAGTCACGAAGTATGGAATTGGGATTCAAAGACTCCAGCTGTTTATTTGTTGTTTGTCGAGGCTGCCCTAGCTAGACCCGGGTTAGCAATGGGAGCAGGACTGGATGTGAATTTGACAGGATGGCAGACTGAGGCGGAAGGATATTTGGATCGGATCGTCAATGGCGAAAAGAGAAGGGGGTTCCTCACGAGGGGTACGTGTTCCGGCGGTCTCATGAATTGGATGTGCTGATGCCTAGGTGGATTGCTTTACTACGATGGCGACTCTGAGCTTGCTTCGCTGAACCCGGCAATTGGAGCTGCGGCTTTACTCCTCCATTACGCTCCCATGGCCTCGGATCAGTCTAAGGCAGACAGCTATGTCGTGAGCTCAAGAACATCTATAAACGTGTAGTGAGCTAATGATTAGGCCTTCGCACAACGTCAAGTCGACTATGTGATGGGTAACAACCCAATGAATGGTAAATCCCCTCAGCTTGTCAACGAATTTCGCTAATGAAATAGCGGTCTACATGGTAGGGATGCACCCAAACTCGCCGCAGAACCCTCATTCGGCACCTGCATCTGGTGGTGACAATATTGGGGATATTAGGAACGATCCTCCTGTTCCTGCACATGTATTGTATGGAGCTATTGTGGGTGGTCCGCTCGAGAATGATCAATTTTGGGATTGGAGAGATGATTGGGTTCAGACAGAGGTCAGTTGTTCGGCCCCAATGGGTTTATGATGAACTGACATAAAGATTGCGCTGGATTATAATGCGAACATGCCTATCATTGCTGCTATGCAGGTGAGCAACTTGTGTCGAGTGCCCCAGACAACTGATATATCAGCTCAAGAACGGAACTCAAGACCCATACTACGTCCGAGTCCAAGCTGGGACATACACAGTCCCCTCAAATCCACCCTGCGATGCCGCCCTTCCATGTGGAGGTCTATCAAAGGGTGCTATCGCCGGTATCATCATTGGTGTGGTACTGGGTGTATTATTGATCATCGCTGCTATTTGTTATTGGAAGAGAGACTCGATAAGCGCTTGGTGGGCAAAGGGATATAGAGGACCAAGCAGGCGTTAATGCTTGCTTTCGTTGTCGATACATCCCGATTTGGCTGTTGTAATATCACATGCATATTCCGAGCTCGTAATGGCGAAACAATGGCGAAACAGGAAACACTCATGTGATCCGCGGTCTGAATGGTGAACTAATGAGATCCTTTCATGGCCTTTCCTTTCATGATTTCCTTGCGACTCATATATATCACCAGGGCGCATGATCGCCTTCATTGTCTTCATTGTCTTTCGTATAGTTTGACTTCTCTCTACCGCTACTCAAAATGACCAGCATCTCTCCACCAGCAAATGTTTCGTAAATCTCTTCTCAATTAAACTTTGATCAAAGCTGATAAACTAGGAAGTCCCAGACCGAGGGTGTCGCTACCGCCCAACCAACTCCAGCTCCAACTATGACCGTTTCCGCTCCTACCCCCACCTCTGCCTCTGCAGCTACTAGCACAACCGTCGTCGGCTCGTAAATCCTTCCTCGTCCGCGTTGTCATACCTAACTAAACAGCTCCAACGGTAAACCAATTGATCCTCGAGATCCTAAAGTGTATGAAGATTGGTACCCCGGAGACGCTACCAAAGAAGGTCGACCAGCTTGGTGGAATCGAGTATTTTGTTGTGGGTATGGAATTGGGTGTTTGCTGTGTCCTTGTGGAAGTTGGACTTGTAAGCAGGAGAGGATGTAGTCGTAATTGTAATCTAGGCTTCGGTCGATGTATCCTCCTCCTCAACTGGACCTTCGGGTAATTCACCCCAATTGCCAATCGCTTCCTGTTTGCGATATAGGGTATGACCTTTTGTTGCATAATCGTCGCCCTGCGCAGGAATAGATTCTCGTTGATGAAATGGCACCTTTCGGGTCGTTGCGAGCTGGTGCCGACGCTTAGCTCTCTTTCGACCGTCTATTGGCTCATCCGAGATAGAGGTAGGCGGGAGCGGCATGGTGGATTGGGTATTGCATGAGAGACAGGTGGTGTGTGATACGTTCATGTGGTATCTGTTTGCTATTCATCAGCTCCTGGGCCTTGAGGATTGTCGCCAGCTTACGTCGGTTTCGAATCCTAGCAGTCAGGCCCGGGATGAGTACAGTAGAGCATCCGTTGCAGGTGTTTCGCTTTGCTGATGGATCCCTTCTATCAGCACAAAGAGTATCCACAATGGAAAAGGACGAACAATTTCATCTGGTTATGAACGACCATCTTTCCATTGGCAGCCATCATGTTTCTAGCCAGCTTCGCCGAGTCTGACTCTGTAACACTGGTATCCACATCATCCGCGTGTCCCTTACGTTTCCCTTTGACATCGGTAAGAGGCGATTCGAGGTTGAATTGCTGCAAAAATGCTGAAGCTTGTAAAGTGAAATTCGACCTTTGATACAAATCCGGGTGGATTACTGTTGGATACGATAATCTCTTCGGGGCTTTGACTTGAGGAGGACCGCTCTTCTGCGCGGCGCTCGGGTTGCCCTTGGCCATCTTGGTCATTGACAGGAACAGACGGAGTATAATTATCTAGTCTGGATTACTTGAATTGAGTGGACTAGGGATCGTGGGAAAGTATTCAGGAACCATATATCAGTAGTGCTGTTGTTGTCACGATAGTCACGAGATACTTCATATCTAATCAGTCAGCCTGAACGATGAGCTTTGTAACTTGCACGTAGCTTGTATCTTGAGGTCCACTATCACTCCGATGCGGCCCAGACAATCAGGAGGTAGGTTTCAGCTATTTCATATTTGGAATCAAGTCAGAAGCTAACGCGACAGGCGGGACTGCCAATGACCCGGTGGACTTCACCTTGTCCGATACTGAGCCAGTATTATCTGACGCGCCCGTCACTATCACCAAAGACAAAGCGAAGCCATTCCAGAGCTCCGGATCCGATATTATCGAATTAGTCAATGGAAAGCGCGTGAGACCCACCAACGAGGTCAAGGATGTAGGGGAACCTTCGACAAGTCAACGAGTACCCGACGTGCCTGCTGCGAAACGAAGTCGACAGGATCCGCAAGCTGTTATCGCACCGATCGCTTCTACCTCTACAGCGCCGGTCAAGAAGAAGACTACAGCTCGAAAGTCAACTCAGCATATCTCTTCTGGTGAGTCCCTTAGTCCCAGTCATCTGCCGGACCTGATCTTGTCCAGCTCATCGACTTCGATGGGAAGCTACTCAAGCGACTATTGCAGCAGCTGCCGCTGAAAGCCGTGAGTCATAATGATCTTGGCTATGGAACTATGTTGATGACAGATGAAGATATCAGTCATGAAGAGGCTATGCGTCAAGCCGCTGCCGAGAGAAGACGATCACAATCAGCGAGAAGACCTTCTCATTCGCCTACCAAACCCAACGCCGAGCCAGGTCCTGGTCCAAGTAGCAATGCCCATTTGTCGCAGCGGCACATCAAGCATCGAGTTCTGGAGGACACGAATAAAGCGGGCGACGCACAAGAGGCGGTCGAAGCCTCTTCCCCAATGATCGTCCATTCCGAATCTTCCCCGGATCCAGTATCTGGTCCTCTTGGTGTGCAAGTGAAGAAGGACCTATCCGAAAGCGATAGCCCAATGCCCATCTCCGATCCTGTATCCTCAAGCGGACGAGTCAAGCCTTCGCCTTTTCAAACCAGCGATACGCCTGGGTCTTGGGGATCCGCGATACCCATGTCGGTAACTCCATCGTCAAGGCCTCGATCACATACTCCCAAGTCGATACTGGTGGACAGCACTCCTGAAGCCGGTCCAAGTAACTCACAAAAGGTTCCAGTCAAGCCGAATCCAACTTCGAAGCCCCAACTTCAAATCCACGCTGAAGCACCTGTGCAATCTCAATCATCGAAGCCATTGAGGAAGGGCCCAACATGGAAGACGGCCGATTCGCCACCTCCAGCACCTGCCGAGGAGCTTTCGGTCGATCCTCTTCCATCACAGCCTATTGATATGGACGAGCTGGACCTGGAATCAAGTTTCAACAACGCCGGAGCCAGCCTCGAACTGCAAAGCCTGAGAGTTTCCCACGATATTTATATGCATATGGCACCGCCACTGCCTGATTTACCCTCTCAGCAGCTTGACGTTGAGCCAAATGACGACATTCCACCAGCCGTGAAGGAAACTCTTAAGTCTGGTGCTGAGGCTACATCCTCAACGGTCGTCTTCGATTCTACTCAAATATCACGAGTCTCAGACCTGCCGCCGAAAGCCGAGCAACAACCGGACTCGACGATACGTGGCAGTCAAGTCATTAGGTCAGAGACACTTGTCGAGAGCGTCGTCGGTACTGCCTCGTCATCTCGGATTTCGAATCCCGTCGACGACGACATCGCCATGGGTGGACAACCCTCTGATGATTTACCCGATCTCGACGCCGCTCTTCTCGACCTACTGCCAGCCAGCAAGACGACTGGGGTCGAAGACGACCAGGCTATCGAGCTTGATGATCTCACTGCGTCTCTTCCTGAAGAGATGGAACAGATTGACCTTACCCGATCTCGAGAGTCTTCCTCTGGCGGTTCATTCGAAGAGATTCCAGGAGAAATCGCGAGAAGTCAAATCGTCTTTTCCCGACCGACTGCTATCCAACCCTCGCGACGTTCGGGTCCATCCCAGCCCGCCGTGGATGAGGAGACACCGGATGCTGCTGAGAGACTAGTCTTGCGAGATATCGTCGATAGCATCGCTGAAGACGATTCGGCACTCGTAGAAGCTGGATCGAGCCGACCTAGACGTCTGAAACTTCGAAATCAGGAGCGGGCCAAGTCGAGCTCTTCGTCGAGTAGCGGCTCGCCTTCTAAGCGAGCATCTAACCGCCTGGCCTCTAGAACCTTGACGCCCGTCTACAGCTTTAGTAAGGTATCTCATAGTCCGATCAAATGGCGACAGATTGTGGAAATGGACGGCGAGTCGGACGTAGAGGATCTGCTTCGTGCTCCTTCTCGTGCCGAGTCTTCTGGCTCTGGATCCTCGAGCATGACTATTGATGGAGTCGAACGGACCCTCACTGCGACCTTCAACATCCCCATTGTCGACTCCCCTCCACCACCCGAAAGGCGTTCAAGGGCGATTCGTGAATTTGATACCCAACTCATTGACGAATGGAACAAGCTATCCCCAGGCCTGACGCACAATCCTGCACTCCATCGCTTGATCTTTGAATCATATATCGAACGATGCGTCGATAATGAACCGGAAATCAAAGTATACAATGATGTCGATTACGAATCCATTCCGCCAAATTTCGAATTCCAATACTCGAACGACATGCTCTACAACGAAGATGTGCCCGAGCCAGAACTTGGTCTAGGATGTGATTGTGAGGGTGGATGTAGTGAGACATCTGAAACATGTTCTTGCCTGAAGAGGCAGAGGTTGTACAACTTCAGCATCAACGAAGACTTCGCGTACGACGAGTTTGGTGAGCTCAAGCAACCTGTTCCGATATGGGAGTGTGGACCAAATTGCGGTTGTCCACCGGAATGTATGAACAGGGTAATTCAAAGGGGAAGGACCGACAAGGCGCTGATCGACCTCTTCAAAACTGTGAGTATATCCGAACTATCAGTTCCTTTGAATTTGCTTTGAACTCTGCTGACAAGTTTAGAAGAAAAAGGGATGGGGTAAGTCATATGGTGGATTGACACTAGACGAATCTGACTAACAGGTGTCCGAGCAAGGAACGCAATCCCAAAAGGTACTTTCCTCGGAATCTACTCTGGAGAAGTAATACCCGAGGCGGAATCGGAAAGACGAGGCGCCGTATACGAGAAGGCTGGCCGGACGTAAGTCACTGCCCGGGACAACAGGATCTGGCTGATTTGACAGGTACCTATTTGATTGTGACGGATACCAGATTGCGAATCCACCCAAAGGTCTTGAAGAAGTGGATCCTAGACTTGCTGTCTTGGCTCGGGACTCGGCGCGTAGGGCAGCGCTGGCGGCTGCTGACGAAGATTATCCCAGAGCTTACAACGCTTATTCTAGTAAGCTAGCCTGCGCGTCAGTCTTTCCCTTTCAGCTGACGTCGTAGTTGATGCTTTTCATTATGGAGTGAGTCAGATGATGCGCTGTCATGAATCAAAACTGACCTTGCCCCTTTCTTGTCGATACAGAACGTGAGTTTCTCATTGTCTGTCTTGTTGTGGGCGTTGCTGACTCGGATCAGTTCACTCGATTCTTTGTGAGCTCTTTGGAGTTTCACGATACCGTCAGCTGAACCTGCAGAATCATTGTTGTGACCCAAACCTCCAGATTGTTCAGGCTTATGTCGACGACTTTCACCCCGAGCGACCTCTGTGCGTCCTCTTACCATTGTCAGACAAAAGCTGACGGCTCCCAGATTGGTAATCTTCACTCTACGCGATATATCAGCGGGCGAAGAACTGTGCATTTCCTACAAAGGTCTACCTGTGAGATAGATAATCAGGCTCCTTTGAGCCCGGGCATAGCTGATCGTATAGGACGAAGAAGAAGTCGTATCCGACAAAACCAAGAAAGGTGGGAAACGGCGAAAGATCAAGAAACCGAAGACGACTGCTGCTGTACACGTTTCGAAGAAAGGAGGTGATCACAAGGATAGAGACGCTTGCTTTTGGTACGCAGATACATCGTTCGGAGGGATGAAGCTGATGGTCTTAGTGGTGCGAACAACTGTGATGGGGTCATGTTCAATCGATCGATCAAAGATACTTGATTGATTTAGGATACTTGCTTCCTTGCTGGCTGATATGTTGTATCAGTAGATTGATCAGACTTGTTGCTACGTTGGTGGAACTCATGCATGCGTAATGACATTATAGTACAATATGGATGTTTCGCTGATGCCTATGCTCTCCTCTCCTCATTGTTGCGATATAGAGTTGATCGCTTTAGAGAGGCCCGTTCGCGATTCTTCTCCCAAGGCTGTCCCTAGGGCATTTTGCAGCTCCTTCAGTAGATCCTCTGTCTGCGTCAGCTTGCACTCTTGGAGCCAAGAAGAGCATTCGGCTGACCTGCTTGAGCCAGTACTTCTTTATATTCGCTGTTCGCATCATCCATCTCCACCTTCAGCTCCTCTAATCTTTGTACCTACATATCAGCTGTAAACTGGTGACCTTAAGCTTAGGACGTACCCGTGCGGCGCTATCGCTTTTCTGAGGTAGAGCAGCGATCAATCGCTCACAATCCTTACTCCGCTGAACAATGTCCTGTACGAAACCTTCTATTGAATCTAGCAATCAGTTCCTCTCTTCAGTCTAGGTCAGGAAGGACGATGGAACTTACCTCTATATTCATCCTTAGGAGCTCCTTCTACTGTTTGTAATGCCTGTGTGACCTCTTTACTAGTTTGTTCGAATTGTGTGCGTTTTGTAATATAATCTATCGATGTTGCCGTGATTGTTAAGAGCTACCATCAGTCTCATTTTCAAATGGTTAATGGGTCTTACATCTAGGATGGCATCTTGTAGCTGATTGTTAGCTTCTAGTTCGATCATGGACACAACAGCTCACTTGGGTTATTCTATCCTATAAAATTAGCTATCAGCTATACATCACATGAGCAGACTGGACTTACCATGTCAGAAGATAACTCGTCTGTGAGCATTATCGACCGTTCACCTCCTAGCTCTTCATTTCCCCCGGTCTAATCCAGGTCCGGCTGACAATCCTTTTGATTATCCACGCTGACTACTTCGGGAGTAGTGGATGTACGAAAAGAGGTAGTAACAGGTGAAACAGAAGATTGAAGACAACAAGTCGCGTAAACAAATCAACTTCCTCTTGTATTTTGTCCATTCTACCTTCATTCATACCATATTATACGACGCGTATAAGCTCATCACTCGCACCAATTACGATCTTAACGATACAAGGATGACAGACGCTCAGCTTCAGAAGACATATAATAAACTCCATGACCTCCTCTCACCTACGAACCGACATCGCACTTCCTCCGAGATTCATGATAGTCTCAAGCGAATTCGCCGAATTGTCCTTACTGAGGGTATACCAGAATTGGCACGTCTCCTCAGAAACACTGGAAGAATGAGGAACTGATAAGTAGGAAGATGAAGAACCATTACGACCTAGGATATGGAAGTTGATGCTCAAGGTCGATAAGTTACATGGCAAGGACTTTATGCGATATGTCTCTCTTGGTCCTTCCGTCGTCAGCCACAAGAGTTAGTGGAACCCGCTCGCCATGGCATGGAAGATGGAACTGATATGACCAGTCAAGAACGACACTTTCAGGACACTAGCTACTGACACGCAATTCAAGGGGAAAGTCAAGGAGGAGATGTTGATTCGTCTACTGGATGCTTTCATCTGGAAGAATCATGGTGCGCCGCTGTCCATGTCACCCAGGCCTAGCTAACTGTCAGGATCCGAACGTGAAGGACTACCATTTACCTATGTGCAGGGTACGTCCCCATACCTGACTCAAAGATGATCGCTGATGTACAGGGATGAACGTCCTATCAGCCCCTTTCCTATTCACAATGCCATCCCAACTGGAAGCTTTCGCCTGTTTTTCCAACTTTATCGAAAACACATGTCCATTATACGTTCAACCGACTTTGGTTGGTGTCCATAGAGGATTGAAAGTAAGCTATCATACTCGAATCGCAGAAGGTGTTAGCTGATTTCAGTTACTCGATAAATGCCTTAAAGTTTTAGACTGTGAACTATTCGATTATCTCATGAGCAAGAACTTGTCGGCTGAGATCTACGCTTTCCCATGTACGTCAGCTCTAGCCTTTGTGAAGGCCAGCTGACAGGATAGCGGTATTGACTTTCTGTGCCTGTACCCCGCCCCTAGAAGAGGTCCTGCAGTTGTGGGAGTAAGCTTACTTGAACGTCGAAACGTAGTCTGAGCTGACGAGTAGCTTCCTACTGGCTTTCGGGGTACATTTGAACATCCTTTGTGTCATTGCTCAGCTCGTCTTGATGAGACCTGCACTTATGGAATGCCCTTCGTATGTACCGCCATAGAAATCGCTGACATAGCTAACATATAGACCAATGAAGATTCTCCGAACGTTTCCTCCTCTACAAGCTAGAACCATTATCAGCATCACTGTCGCTCTGGTGAAGGATGTTCCGGAGGAATTGTATCGCGAGCTTGTTGCTCACCCTTTCACGGTTTGATATTGACGGATTACGGACGAGGAGAGGAGAGGATGAACTTGTATAAATAATTAACGAATGGTTTATGATTACGATTAGGGTATTGTAATGATTTGTAGGATCCAATGTGCTATTTTACGACAAAATTAGTTTGTGTACATCGTTAAAATAAAGCTACAACTAAGCATTAATATCGTAAACACGACTGGGCTTCTGCCTAGATCCTCCCACCCAACTGCCTGCCCGCCATCACTCTCCTTGGGGTGCCCTCAGTAGATTGAGCAGCCCCATACGCTTTCCACATTGCCAACCCCGAGTCCCCACTAACTGAAGCAGTAGGGGGCGTTTCAGCTCTAGCCTGCTCTGCCTTGAGTGACAATCGCTTAGCAGTGGCTGCAGAGATATTGCGCCCAGCCACAACGGGTGGTGTGGACCCATTGATTCCCCTTGAGTAAGTCGAAGCGTTGGAAACGATTCTGGGTGGATTGAGCAGGTGGCCATTATGAAGTGATTGTTCGGGCAATTTAGTCGATGGTTGTAAAGCCATTGCGGGCGGTAATGACCTTCGAGTCTTGGATGAATGAGGTCGGATCGTTGCATGTGGATCCTCTTCTTGACCATGTCCATGTCCATGCTGTGGGTGGCCATGCTCGTCATGTGCGAGGTCGGGTGATCTTAGTCGATGTGCGAATTTGGCATTAGCAGCCGTCACCGTCATTCTCTGGCCGGGTCCAGTACCTGCTCGCAGCGGTGTCGAGGACTTGGAAGCGGTAGCAGCCGAACTTGCGTTGACAGCTCGGACCCGTCGCTGGACAGGACGTTGATCAGCCCCTTTGAAGGCAAATGACATGACCGATTGTCGATCACTAACAAGAGTATCTGTATCTGTCTCGCGTCGTCGAAGGGATTTGGTAGACATGGGCGAAGGACCATCGACAGTTTTGAGGGGGACTTTAGTGGGTGTTTTATCGTTCATTGTGTCGTCTGACGTAGATGAGGCGTTTGCTAGTCGTTGAGCGGTAGACTTGCGGGGAGTGGACATTGGGGAGTTTTGAATTGTAGGGAGGCGACCTTCCTGTGGAGGTGTTATTCGGCCCGCTTCGTTGAGGCGTCTGGACTCGGAGATTCTGCATGTCAGCTATTGTCCAGCTCGAGGGCGACTAGCTTACTCTCGCATATCTAGCCTGAAAGTCAGTCAACGTCAAGATCGGGTAGATGGGTGACTTACAGTCCTTTCGAGCTACCAATTTTCTGGTTGAGATGCCACTCATGCACCTTGATGAACTGTCATCAGCTTATTCGAGTGATCGGAAGGAGTATCTCACCTTGTAGAGGTTCCTAGCCCTAATGGACATCCCTCGACGACCATTCGTGACTGGTTTCTCCCTTTTCCCAATATCAGTCAACGATTCTGATCTCGTTGCCTGAGTCTTGGTTCTGTGTATTGGTAGATTGGTGCTTCCTGTCTTTTCACATAAGAGTGATACGTCCGTAAACCTCACAACCCAGAGATCGTGATGTTCCGTTCGACTTAGGATATCGCTAAGCCTCTTGAAGGATTTTCGCTGGGCGGTGTCGTTACGGCCATTTGATTCGGTTGTGGGCAGCTGAGTCTCGCTAGATAGTAATCGATTAGGTTTGGGAGCCATCAGCATCTACTATCAGCTCAGGAATATATTTGGCCCTAAAGCGTACCTTGTCTTTCTCCAACCCCTCGATACGTGCCCATACATCCCTAGTCTTTTCCCTTTCCTCGCTGGAAGCTTTCTCATCTTCAATCGTCCTAACGATAACTTCAACTTCATCCACCATTGCTAAAGTCGCTTCATATTCCTTCAGACTCGGGTCGGTATTAAACAAGAGATTTTGGAACAGCAAGGGGTACTTGAGTAATCGCTGGAACGGTTTCGATAATGAGATGACTAGGCCCGACTCTCCTCTTTCTGTTGCAAGATCTTCAAGAGAGTGTAGGAAATATGATAAGCGTAGAGAAGGGGATTCGTCAATTCGTTTCGATTGTCGTTTTGTCGTATTAGACGTGGTGTTTGGCGGTAGTAGAGCCAGACTCTCGTCCACGATTGTCAATGCCCTCTCCAAATGCAAGACGTAGGTCGCATACTCTCTCAGTATATATGACTATCATCAGCACGCCGACCCAGAAAAGACTTACATGAGCCGTAAACACATCTGCGAGACTCCTGACCAAAGGATACTGGTTATCATACCGCTTCTTAAGCGCAGCAGCAAGTTTGATATGCCCTTCCAATATTCCACCTGCCAAAACTTTAAGAACCGCCTCTAACTCTTCCGGCAGTGCGATAGACTTTGTAATACTCTGAATCGAACTTCTTCTGTCCTTGGCCTGTTTGCCGGATTGATGCGACATACGAGCATATGATGCCGAGAACGAACTTGCCTGCGTTTGGTTCCGTCCATTTCGAGGCGGAGGCGGCAGGGAATGATGTGAACGTCCTTGGTTCATACTCGCCTGAGACACCTTATGCGATGGTCTCCCGTTTGTGAGGATATTGTAAGCGTTCAACCGAGCATCGGTGGGAGATTTGGACTCGGTAGGTGAGGTCGCAGTCGTACTCCCTGAAGCGCTCCTTGTTGCACCAGATAAACCAGTATGCCGACTGGACGATGATGCGTACTTGGCCGCAATGGGTAGATGACTTTCATCTGATTCGGCAGGTGATGTCGGTGTCTGCATTGGCGAGTGCGAGGTTGGCGAGAGGGTACGAGCAAGATTATCCGAAGGGTTGTAGAGGCCCAAAGAAGGTGATTGCGCAGAAGCCGGTAGTAGAGCTTTACAGAATGTCTCGACAAGCTTGTGTAATTCAGACACATATCTTACATTAGCTCGTTCAAAGCTTCGGACGTACCTTTCCTCAGACGAGACAATCTCCCATAGAACTTCCTGACGGGTCCTTTCCCTCGGACCCAGATTAGCAATCAATTCCTCCTCTGCCATCTCGCTCCAACTATTCGGGGGAGGTAGGTAACTCCTCGTGCTCTGTGATCCATCAGATTCGGTAGGTGATAGTAAAGGCGACTTGTTGGGCGAAGGTGCGAAAGGCTGACCATATGGCGTAGATGTTTTCCGCATTGATAGCGATCTTCTGGAGGAATATGACTGAGCGGTAGAAGCGCGTGAAGGGGGATTTGGCCTCTCGTCAACAAGACGCGAATTCATCTTGTCTGGAGAACGCGGTACCGGCGCAGGTGAATCCAATAGGGATGTACTGGGTGCTGGAGTCGGATTTGGTGATCTAAACGTGACTTTCTTTCCCCCTTCTCCAGAAGCTCTCCTCATCCTACTTTCCTCCGACTCCCATACTGCCCCAAGCGCATCCATATCCTGCCCATGGGTGTGTACGTGGATATCAGTGGACTGAGGGCGTGATGGACCAGATCTGTCGGTATTGGACAATGGAGTAGGGGATCGAAGAGGAGCTGAAGTATTGGAAGGAGTGTCGGAAGTTTGCCTGAGCGAGACCGGTCGTTTCCTACTTCCATTCGGTGCATTCGCATTCTCTTTGCCACCAGATGCGGAAGAAGAGGGTCGGGTGGGTGGTGGAGTTGGCTGGCCCCTCAGCCGGGAAAAGAGGGATTTCATGTGTAGTGTAGAATATGATGATGAAAGTGTAGAGAGAGGCGCGAAAGATGACGCTTCTATTGATATCTATCAATCTTGCTACTATGCTTCCGTACTATCTGAAACGCTACAAATTCACAGCCTCCTTTGAGTGTCGGAAAGAAGATACCAGGTGCTCCAGACGGGGTACTGTGCATATGAGGCGGCACAAGCGATTCAGCGCCTTGTTGATTGATGACCGAAGTCATTAAAGCTGTCTCTTTCCCCTACGTTCAAAGCCAAGAGAGTGCATATTACAAGATTAAAGAATACGGCGCACTTCGTCATCGAGGCTGATCAAACTTTGCTTCACGCCTCCCTCAGTTTTGCACACAACACCTCCCTTCCCCAATGTATTTGATAAGTTTACACACCAGGGGTCATCGCGTCAACAAGAAAGCAGCCGCGCACAGACCCTCAACACCGGCTCTCTCCGTCGGATCTTCCCGGCGAAGCACTGGGGCATTTAGGCTCTGGGTATTCACATCTCCACCGCTCGGGAATTGGAGCTATATGCAAGGTAGGTTTGGAAGGCACGCTCCATGAGCAGAACTATCTCGGTCGATTTGACGATCCTAAATGCGAGCCTCATATAGTAAAGTGAACGAGCCGAATGGGGAGAGCGGCCTCGGTGACTTCTTAGTTGACCTGCCGAGCCTACTGATAATCACCGAATATGAGTGGTCCTTTCCAGACGGCGGACAACAAGGTATAAAGGCCAATGCATTATCAGTTGACACTATACATACCTACTCACCTCTGTCTTTATTCCCATCAGCCCCAGCTCACTTCAACATGACAGCCATAGCCCCAATGCCGACTCACCACTTCGCTCGAGATGATGGTAGGTCCACCCTTCGCCGCACTGATGCTGCGCTCATGACCAGATCCTCGAGGTGCCAACTTCGAAAAGATCTCGGACCTTGTCGACGATATCAATGTTGCCCAGCTCAAGGCGAATGACGCGGTTGATAACGCTTACGATAAATCTGCTTTCGATGAAGAGAAAGACAAAGCTGGGTTCCGACAGTTTCCCGACTCAAACGAGTCATCTCGTCGCTTCTACATGTATGTCTGTACTTCATACCCATGGAGACCCAGGAAGCTGACGGGTAGTGAACAGCATACCAAGCAGACTGTCGAATTCAATATTGAAGCCCGCCGAAAAGCGTTTGAAAAGCCTCGAGCCACCCTCGGGATCTGGGAAGCGATGGAACTCCTCAATACCCTCGTCGACGCATCTGATCCAGATACCGACGCTAGCCAGATCGAACATCTCCTTCAGACATCGGAAGCGATGAGGAAAGACGGTAAACCCGAATGGATGCAGGTTACGGGCCTCATTCACGATTTGGGTAAACTCCTCTACTTTTTCGGATCGGATGGTCAGTGGGATGTTGTTGGGGATACATTTGTTGTTGGATGTCAGATTTCTACCGACAAGATTGTGTATTCCGATACGTTTGTCGATAATCCCGATTTGAAACATAAGACATATTCGACAAAATACGGGATCTACCATCCGAACTGTGGTCTAGAGAAGTTGATGATCTCATGGGGACATGATGAGTACCTCGTAGGTCTACCTCATCTTCCCTGACTGAACTGAGGATTCAGTATATGGTGTGCAAGAAACAATCGAAACTTCCCCAGGCAGCACTCAACATGATCCGCTACCATTCGTTCTACCCCTGGCACCGAGAGAGAGCGTACACGTATTTCGAGAACGAAGCCGATAAACAGGCCTTGAAGGATGTACTAGCTTTCAACCCCTATGATCTCTACTCCAAATCGGATTCAAAGCCCGACCCAGTGGCCTTGAGGCCATACTATGAAGACCTGATTGCAAAGTTCTTCCCGGGGAAGATCAACTGGTAGATAGTGGATAAAATGAGCCTGGAGAAGAGAGAGTAGGCAGTAAAGAATCAATTTGTAAGGTCCACTGTTGGACAGTAGCAGGACGCGTGTTATACAATAGTTATGGTTTATTCATTGGGATATAGTCAATGAATCATCAGATCTGACCACTGTCCAAAGTAGAAATGGGCGTCTGTGCGTTGTTTAGGCCCTTAATTAGCCGGATCCCAAGGAGAAGATAACTGAAGAGGGACAATTTATTTTCTCAGCTCACTCACCCTCAGATCTGCGCTCTCTCGCACGTATGGTGGCTGACTCTATGTCACCTCGCTACCATGCTCTCACGTCAAAGTATACACGTATCAAAATCACGACCCCCTTTTAACAAAACTGCCACAACCGTATTCCAGAAAGACCCTGAACCCCTTAATACTTCCCGTATGGTAACTAACTGCTTAGCCGGTCTTTGCTAATTGCTAATTGCTGATCTCTCAGCATATAGCATATAGACTAGCAACGTAGGCGACGGCGGCCGAGGTAGCATCATCATTCATCCCACCCGGTGTAGGTAGTTTTGATCTCCTTGAAATCTGTGTATAGATAGCTAGACGTCATTTTCACACACACTTTACAAATCACCCATACTTCGACGCGTGTAGAGGTCGCCGAGTACGCCTCTCATACACCGCAGACTCGACCCCTACGCCGCCATCGTCATCCCTCATTCACATCTAGGCCTGGACTCATCCGTTCTATCACTTGTTCATACTATCGTTCGCGCTATCCTCAACAAGACTGGCGAGTAACACCTTATCAATTCGACCGACCGATATCGTCATTGACACACTCGACCTGCCCTGACCCCGCATCATCACTCAACGTCCTTTACCCCTGTCTACCCCCATTTCCATCCGCCATCCATCAACAAACGATCGACTGACCGAGTCAAGTCTTTGTCTATACTCCCCCTTGAGTCATGGCTATCTTGTCCAAAGCCTCGCGGTCGTACGCGACGGTAGAACATGATCCCAATGGACTCGCCGAGGTCGGTTCAGTACCTTATTCATACAAACGTGAAATCAAGACCCATCGTCCTCGTAAGCACTCCATTCTCGTCGTGTACGATTACTTACGTCTAGCACTTTCCGAGACCCACCTGAGAAGACCTGGAATGCACGACTCGCAACTATCTTCCGCCTTCAACCTCTCGTCACGTCATCGCGAAGCCAAAGTCGCCGAAGGACAGCGTGCCGAAGCCGAGCATATGCTCAATCCCGAGTACCGGTCTGCGCACAATTTCTCAATGGACGAAGCTGGACCCAGTCGGAGAAAAGAGAGGACTGCTGGTGGGATACTCGGTGGTTCGGCTTTGAAAGCTACCTCTAGCTTGAGTAATTTCAAGGGACCTGGGAAAAAGAGTCAATTGTCAGGAGTATATGTGGATGCCGAGGGACGGGTACACGACACCGAATTTGATCCATTCGCAGCGGTAGCGGAAGTGACGCGGAATAAATCACGGAGACGGAGTGCATTTGGATCAGAGAGAAAGAGGGGAAGCGATTCGGATTCGACGATTTCAGAGGATTCTGTCGACAAGTCGGGTGCGGGTCCTGGATCAGATGGAAACCCGAACGAAGAGTTGAATCGCCAACGACGGGAATCTGAACGGAAACAACTCGAGGCCGTATCTTCCGGTCAAGCAATGATGCGGAGAAGAAGTGTTTTGAGTCAGAGGAGTGGAGAAGGAAGGATGACACCAAGTTTGCCGAGTCTGAAATCAACGGATGAACAACCCATGTCGGCCATACAGCATTATCATCTCGATAGGTTGAGCCGTTCCAAACCCGGTCAAAGTTATGGATCAAATCACCGGTCCCCACTTTCGCCTACATTCGGTCATAGTCCGTCCAGCTTTCTACCTCCAGTTGCCGACTCTGACGAGAGACCAGTCAAATCAACAGAAATCACTTCAACATCTTCCCTTAAAGCCATGCGCCCACCTCCTGCACCTAAATCCAAGGTCGAGATCAAAGCCGGCGGAACGAAAAAGATCACAGGATTTGATGCGCCCGAATCACCAATGACACAACAATCACAGCAGACTCCTCGTCAGACTCCACGTCCTGGAAGTCATCTCACCTTATCGCCCGGGCGGGTCAGTAGTAGCTCACGCGTATCACGCGTTTCGTCCGAGACACAAACCGAATCACGCATGAGACCGGCTGAACGGCCTCGGGAAGAGACATTCCCCGAAACGCCTGCACAGGCCAAGAAACGTGAAGATCGACAACGGAAACAAGCGAATCTTGGGTTCAGTCGAGCGTCTTCATCTCGGCTACCTCTGGATGTTCGGGCGTCGTCCTCCGCTGGCGCGAGGGTACTGCCTGAAATCGAGATCCTCGCCGACGATGATCCACGCGTCGTCATTCCCGCTGACGGTCCTTCAACGAGAGTACAAACCAAGTATACTCAGGCCGACCACGTTATACGCCCATTCGCTTCTTCGTCTGTGCTCGATCGACCAAGTTCTCTACGTTCCGGTATGGCTGGAAGTGGTACCAAAGCGCCCTCTGAGATCTTGGATGAAGGTCATGGTGGATACGTACCTACTCGATGGGCAAAAGGCGACAAGCTCCTACGAGTTACGGAAGATGAAAAGGAGAAATACAGGCCTAAGGAATGGGGAGGCAAGACCGGTGATTTGGCAGGTAAACCAGAAGAATGGAGGTCAGTCTTTCCGTCTTGTATTTGGGGCATTATACTGATCCACTAGACCAACGGCCAAGGAAGTTATCAAGAAGGAATGGAAGGATTTCTCGACGCATGCGAAATTCGGACTGTTTAAAGCCAGCAAGAAGCTATCGAGAAAGGCTGATATGTGATTTGGGATTCGGGATTCAGATGGATATGTGGATAAGATAAGGATAAGAAGGACAATCAGCTTGCGTCATGTGCATAGATTCTTGGATAGAATTGTAGCGGTTCACGGTCAAGGTTGTACTCGTATAGCCTCTGTTACTCGTATGAAGTTCTATGTTTGCCTAATTGTATAAGCTGGGCATGGTGCCGGTGCCACATTCAACTACTTCCGTCCGGCAAAAGGAGCTCCAGCCTGACCTGTGCAATATGGATGAATTACTATTTACAGTAATTCAAGTATATTGCCAAGGGAAAGCTGGACCTGGATCTCCCGAATTAAACTCCCTCCCTTCTTCCCCCTACTGACTCCTCAATCCTCTGCTCTTTCCTTCTAACCCACGTCACTCTGCTAAAACCTGCTGTTGTGGCCAAGACATTCTGCCAAGCTTACAAGCTACCAAGCACTTTTAAGGATCCCAAGACTCTCGGCGTTCCAGCTCATCTGAATTAAACCCCCCACTATTCATCATCTCTTTCGTCAATTGCACTTGTTAGTTTACATCAACAGCTATTTATCAACCGACTGCGATACATCAACAACATCCACACCTCGAGAGCGTACGCATAGGAGCTACATCTGGAGTAAATTTGACACGTCCGAAACGTGACAAAGCAAGGAACAAACAGTCGATCGAAACTCGGTGCCAAGACATTCCATCAACATACACTTGAACCATTGTTCTTTCGTTCACAATGAGTCTATACCCTCAAGTCCCAATGCAGGATCATCATCACCACCATTCTTACCTCTCTGGCCACTCTAGTAATGGTCATCAATCTCACTCGCAATCTCAATTCCGGTCACTTTCTTCTTCGTCGCCTTCCGAAAGTTCCCTCGACCCCATCACTCCTCCAATGCCAAGCGACTCGATGCATCACCTCAACATGTCTGTTCGAAGGGATTCGGAGATCACCAACAGTGATGATCAGACTCAGGTGCATGGGAATGGCGACAATATCTCGTGTAAATGGCAGGAATGTCAGTATCGATCGCCAAACCCAGAGGATCTTTACGAACATCTATGTAACGCACACGTCGGTAGGAAGAGTACCAACAACTTGTGTTTGACTTGTGCATGGGAAGGATGTGGTGTCAAGTGCGTCAAGAGGGATCATATCACTAGTCATCTACGAGGTAAGTGTTAACACCGCATTACGCAGTACGCAGCTGACGATAAAGTTCACACTCCCCTCAAACCACATCCTTGTCAGGTATGCGGCAAGACTTTCAAGCGACCTCAGGATCTGAAGAAGCATGAACGTATCCACACTACCGAACATCATCAACTACACAAGCTGTCCAAGGCCGCTACGACCGATGATCCAGCTTTCAACACTCGAGTCACGACTGCCGATAGGATGCATCACGACATGCTACGGCCTCGATCTCCCTACTCTTCCTTGTCGCCCGCTTCGTCTCATTCCAAGGGTCCTACGCCGTACGACATATTCATGCAGCAGCAGAACGTGATGAATGCTCAAAAAGCATCGGCTCAGTCTCAATCTCAATCTGGCCAGTCGCCAAACGCTCTCGCCGCTTTACATAAACGACAACACGACGAGCTTGTCGCATACCAACAGCGAGAACTTCAAATTCTCCAACAACTTGCCTACCACCAGCAACAATCGCAGGTGTATGCTGCTCAGTTGACGGATGCCAACGGTAAAGGTGGTGTCAAGCGTACTTCGGAGGAAGACGATTTCGAGCGTTTCCTATCCGACATGAAGAAACGTAAAGTGGAGCCGGTATATGATGATGGTATGTCCTAAAATGCCAAGAGTCTTGGCATCCAAGCTAACATCCTAGACATGGCAAGCCGACTTAACAATCTCGTCCCATCCAACCCATCAAGCTACGGTGGTATGGGTATGCCACCTATGCCAATGAGCTTCACCAACCCATCGCCTTTCGGTGCTACCAACGGTGGATCTTACTCGTCTGGTATGTCGCACATGGCCATTCCCGGTCAGCAGCAGATGCAGATGCCCGAAATCAGGAACGAAGCCGATTTGGCCATGTTCAACACCTTCATGATGTCGCTTGGACGAGATGCCGCCAACCAAATGCCCCACGCCATGGCTCACGGCGCTTCATACGATAGCACCTCGGGTAGTTCATCTTCTCCCTTGTCGACCGAGAGTCCGATCGAAGATTTGTTCAACCCCGATGAACTTGCTTCACTCGGTTTATCGGGTATGCCAGGTATGGCTTCATCTTTGCCGACCGATCTCGGTATGAACCAGTCCTACGGTCACATGTACCCTTCGCTATCTGGACTCGATATGCCCCGACACCGAGCAGCTTCATCTACCGAACTCGACATGTCCAAGCGACCTATCGCTGCTCTCCCCCGATCCCATTCTGTCGCTACCAAGGGTTCAAGCGGTTATCCCTCGTACAACATGAATCCCAACGGGTACAGCGATATTCCCGACTTTGCTCAATCGGGTAACGACTTCAGCAACACCTTGTCTAGTGATTACTCTTCATTCGATTCGCTCGCTAGGTCCAAGAACCCCATGCCGGCAGCTACGATGGCTCCTAGGGATTTCTACAAGAAGACCTACAGGCATGTCGCACCTCTCGGAGCACCTGTTTCATCCCGTCAATCTGCTCTACGCGAGTCTTCAGAACGTACCGAGATGGACGATGATGATGAGGATGATCGATCTATTAGTCCATCTAGCGATATGACGCCCAAGATCTCTGTTCGAAGTCTCCTTGTTGATGAAGAGAATATCGATCCTGAACTCAGATTACCGAAGATTTCAACTCGACAACGCTCAAGTTTCTCGATTCCATCACTCCACGATTCCCATCTCGACGTCTACACTCGTCCATCCTCCGAGACTCACCTTCCCGCGAAACGTCACACCGAAGATGAGCTCACTGGCGGTGTCAAGCGATTAGAATTGGCAGACCGTGAATACTCTACTTCAAGGTCTCCCGAAATTGACTCTCGTCCTGGTACCGCCGACCACAGTAAGGAATTGAGGAGACGTCATACCGCTTTAATCAAATCTTGGATCGTAGCTGTCAACATTGGGTTCATGCGTCGCCAAGCCGAAGAGGCAGCTAGTCGATCGAGGATGGATGAAGTGGAGGAAGAAGAGGAGGGTAGTGATATTACTACGCCTCTGACGCCTAGGGCGGCTAGTATCTTGGTCTAGACGACGTCCTACCTCTCTGAGCGTTCTGGATTGTAATATTGGGATCATACGTCGCTAAGCCGGGAAAGGTTTCAGCCGTTCGAGGGTGGATGAGGAAGGCAGTGACGTCTCTCGGCCATTGGTCCATAGGGCAGCTCGTAGCTTCGTCCATGAGGCCAATGGGCCGGGCAGACAGGAGCTCATGTAATTTGTAGTGTTGGTATCCGTCGAAGACAGGAAAGTTGGTTGTATTTTATTGTCTTATATAGATGTTTCTGGAAATATGAACAATCTCTCATCACTCTCAATTTATTGCATAGCTGGCTCGGGATTGGTGTTCTTACACTTGGCGCTGGACATGAGATGAGCTCAGGGTTTCGACGCGTCGCGATTCGAGGTGACTTTTGATTTCTGGATTCACAAAGTCATTCACTGCTTCCCATCTGCTTCGTCGAAACATATACATCGAGTCACCTATCAACACAGTGGATACACCAGTAATGTTACCCTCGTCCTCCTCTAATCCCACGTAAGTCGGTTCCCGACGTTATAGATAAAGCTTACAAGTAGACTCCTCTCGCACCTCGAATCATCATTTCAAAAAGTACCAAGTCCACATACCGTTCATTTCACCGTCCTAATCTCCGCCCCGAGACGCACGACAAGCCTGTATCCTTATGTCAGAGACCACCAGAGATGTTTTCAAGTCGATTACCTCATTACGTTAGCTACTGAGGTAGAGCCGTCTTCCTCTTCGGCTACAGCGACCGAAACCACGGAAGGGGATAACGACCCGAAGGTAGAAGACGATAGCGCTCAGGTGGTAGGAGGGAAAGGGAAAAGAAAAGTGTTGACGACTGCCCTATCAGCTCACCTGTATATCTTACCTCAACACCGCACATCTATACTGTACATTTCCAAACTCGATTCCTCCGGTCACCCAAATACAAGAACTCCATTATCAAGACTATTCATAACTTCCACTTTATCCTACTTCCTCCTGCACCGCCCAACTCCATATGTCCGAATCCAGTTATTTGCAAGAAGTCAAGGACAGTACCTATTCCCAAATTCATCGGAGGGGCCAAAGAAAGTACTTGGGGGACTTGGGCTGTGTGGATGGTGGAAAGGCGTTTATGAGGATGTTGCTGCTTCATCAATCACAAGTGAGAAAGAGGGGCATAAGGTGAAATTGGGAATGGTGTTACCTGGTTATTCATGGGATGAAGCCAGGGGGATGTTGGGTCAACGCAGACCTCTTGCAGATGAGTTGAAATGGACGGCGAGTGCACCGTTTGATACACCATTACCGCTGCCGTCTACTTCATCGTCATCCGCATCACTTGGACCTAGTTCTTCCCTCGGCCCAGCATCTTCATCTGGGGATATCACCAGTACACCTGGACAGTCTCGCCCATCACTCGCCTCATTGATACCCTCTTTGCCGGACGACCCAAAAGCTCGATTCCTAGATGATCTAGTATCAGACGGATCACAAGACCCACAACGTCGACATAACCTCTTAAAACCAAAGACCGACTCGTCCGCAGGAGGTGGAGGATCATCCTCTTCAATACCATCATCATCACCGGGAAAGAAGAAAGATAAAGATCCTCTAAAGAATAGAGTCAAGGCGGAAGATGAAGCTGAAAGACGATTCACGCATGCGACACTTGAAGCTACTAGTGTGGGAGAATATTGGGAGAGGATGGGGTTCAGGCAAGAATGTATTAGTGGGGATGTTACTGGGTTCTTTACGCTTGAATCATCTCCAAGGACGACGACGACGACATCAACACCGATGGCATCGGTACATACGAGTGATCCGAAACCACCACCGACAGCACTACCTCACGCAATAGTAGATCGTATACTCTCCGCATTACTCAATACGGATTTCAAGACCTACGAAAGTTCACTCGATCATTCTGCCCTATGGGAAAATCAGGTGAAATCGCTGGTAGTTGATGAAATAGGTGAAGAGGGATATAAAGTCTGTGTGGGTAGTGTGGAGGGGAAGACGAGCGTTGAAGATCCAGCTCTAAAGAGGAAAGAGGAAGCTCCAGTGACGATGCTCCAGCCGAGGAAAAAGAAGAAGGTTCAGTGAGTCTGCCCATGTTTATGTCTTTGTCAAGGTATATGCAGCGATGCGTCACAACTAGCTCCTGGATATCCTTTCCGGATGACGATGGTGTGATATGTTACAGCCTTTGAGTGTTTCTGCTTATCCTTTGTCATGTGACCCCTTGGTCCTCCTTACTAAATGCTCATCTACTGATCAGATTGGCCGTCATCGACTCATCAGCCTCGTATACTGTCTTGACAAACAGATCTCAGCACAGACCATGCCGTCCAGGTCAGAGAGATCTCTGAGGCAGAACTCAAACGATACAACCGATACAATCTCTTCCGTCGACTCGTACGAAGACCCACTTGCTGATCGAGCGCGATACCGGCGTGATAGGGCCAGAAGCAATGAATACTCCACCTCTGATATGAGACGAAGAAGGCGCCTCGATAGTCATGAGTCCGGACGACGTCGTGAAGACGAAGATGAACATAGAAAGAGGGAGAGACGCAGGCGAAGACATGAGAGGGATGAAAGCGAGGCTGAGAACAGACAACGACGTCGAGAACGACGAGAAAGAAGGGCACGGAGGCGAGCACGAAAAGAGGCTGAGGCGTATGGCGAGGACAAGTATGTACCGATCGAATCACCTCCTCCATACGATGATAAGCCTCGCAAAGACAAAGACAAAGATCAACCCTCACCCAAGAGAACTGCCTCCCAAGACCAAGGCAAAGAAGAACCAGGAGCCAAACCCACTCACGATCGTCAGTTGTCCAGACTAGAACGAATAGGTGGACCATTCATCTATATCATCCCCCTCCTAACTGCCTTTTGCCTCCTAGCAGCTTCAACATGTTCAGCCGATTGGTGGAGAAAAGACGTCAATGTCATCAGATTGGGTCTCCCAGGGGACGTATATGCTAGATTGTTGGCTACTGGTAATAACCTTGGGAAAGGGGGTGGGGAGGCGGTAGTGGATAGTGGTGGGAAAGTACAGGAGAGGGCTGCTAAGATTAGTCCGGCTGGATGGCTGAGTGTTGGGTTTTGGGGATGGTGTGTGGGTTCTGAGGGTGATGGGCCGTAAGTCACCTAACCTGACAGAGCGTCCGTATGACGGGAAATTAGGAGCTGATGAATAGGTGGGCATGTTCAGAGACGGACGCTTGGTATACGATGGATGAGTTACTCGAGACTGCTGCTGTGTAAGCTATTTATGCACCGCTATATTGGGTCAGCTAACAAACTAGGACCTCTACCATCCCCACAGATGCTTACTTTGTCGGTCTGATGCACGGTATAATGGTCCATGGTCTCGGTGAGTACCCAATTCTTTTACCTAATCGCCGACGGGACGATTGACAGGTAGCAATGGTGGCAACGATGGCGGCCACTGTACCAGCTGGTATCCTCATCTGGAGACGATATATCAGGAATGACAAGACCATAGGTCCCGGTCTAGCATTACATGCTACCATGTTTGCGGGATCTGTTTTCTCTTTCGTCGCTGTACGCCACCACTGACAAGATTCTGGGTATGAGAGCTGATGATAGTTTGTAATTGACAAAGCCCTACAGGCCCGACTTGGTGGTCAAACTAAATACCCAGTTGAGCAAGGGTAAGGCTCTCCCACATAATAAGCAGGAAGACGCTGATGGATAGGTCAGTACCGATAATGACAGGAACCTCGGCCCTTCTCCTCTTCTTAGCTTTCATAGCGTCAGTCGCACCTGGTATTCACAGGCGTGTAAAGCGTCAACAAGAATACGCGGGGTCTTGGGAAGATGTTCATGCTGCTTCCGAGTTGAAGAGAAGTATGACCGTTGGGACGACTGCTACTGGTTTGACCAGGAGTAAGACTTGGATGAAGAGAATGACTGGATATAGGGGCAGGAGGAGGTAGTGAACTTGTAATGGAGATGTATAGCTGTACGACGCGTATGTATATGCTGTGCTCTACTATACTAATCCCTCAAATGTCCACCTTCGACACAACACACACTTTCGCCAAACGCCCAGGTACAGGCGTAACGGGACCTGTCGGTCGTTTCGGCTTGAACCTTATTGCTTACCGGCCCGGATTACAGGTTGCATGACGCGGTACTGCACTGTGGATATGGGAGGACCAGTACGAGGTAGAGGCAGCAGCAGCTGACATTTCATGGCATGCGTGTCATACCTTGCTCTCAAGCGAGTGAATGAGCGTCATGACAATGCTGATGAGTGACAGAACTACTAGGCGAGGTGCCACTCATTGAAATGTGACGTACAAGTTTATTGCATTATATGGGAATTCTATATTTGTCCCTCTGTTCCTGACACACAAATTCCCTTATTCCTCTCTTCTCACCCCTCTTCTAAGAATATAATCCCGTCTTCGAAACTGGTTTATTGAATCCAGTAAGAGTAGTCATATACAAGGAGAAAGGAAATCACACTTCTTTCAAGCCATTCCAACCACTCACTCCCGTTCAATCACAAAAGCACAGCTCGCTCGCAATTGCGTGGCTTTAGCTGTGTATCGTTCCCTCTCCCTTCTTCTATCGAGTAGGCGACAAAAGAAACGCGTAGAGAAGTACCCGTGAGACAACCTGTCGGACACGGAACGGAGTACGAATCAATCGAGACTTAACTCTAAGTTTGCGCGAATTTAGTTTGATACATACACACCAAACCAAACTATCCTATTCAACTTCAAAACACGATTCATCCTCGAAGCTAGAACCAACATTCATTCGCCTCGACCTCTAAACTCAACGAGAATATCAAGAAACGTTTCTGAACGCGCCTTGTTTGCCGATCCCCCGTTTTACATACATACGAAACAACGACACTCCTTTTAACTTGAATTCAAGGATCAACGTTTATTGAAGTTTGAGCTTGGGTGATAAAGTGAGTTTTTGAGGGAATTAGATTGCTTCTCCTTCCAACAAACCCCTTTCCTTTCCCCTCGGGTGCAACAAGATTCGAGGGTCGAGTTCTTGACTAACAAGTAGTTCTTTTCACCTAGTCCAATCTATATACTTCAACCTCTTTTCCGATTGTTATTACCCCCTTACCACTACCATGATGGCTGAAGGTATATAACATAGGACCTGGTCGAACTCGTTCTTCCAGGTTGTTGTCTTTGATAGACACCACTCAAATCGCCCCTTTACCGCTTTACTCTAGCGATACAACCACCTCATCCACACTCAACAAGCCACAATGGCAAACGTAATCAACCTCAACATCACCCCTTTGTACCCTATCCAAACCGATGCGTACACCCTTTCTTCCCCCGCTAGCACACCTGGCCGACCAGCACTCGCTCAACCTCCCAAGAAACGTTTGAGGTCATGTATGTCCCCCGCCAGGTCGCGTCCTACTACTCCGTTCGAAGATCGTGATCTTTATTCGGGTTGCACCTCGCGTTCAGCTTCTTATGGATCTGAACGATCAAAGAGTGTCAGGTGGGAAGGAGAAGTTCCCGTCACTGTATGTTACTCTCACTTTGGGTGGGATCAATTGACTAATCAAATAGTCATACTTTGACACCTACTCTCGTGACGAGTACGATCGAACTCCCCTAGCCGCTCCCTCTGCAGAGGAACGAGCATGCGTGCTCCCGCCAAGAGATTCAAGGTGTATGACCCGTTCATACCAGTGTTTCCTCGACACCGACAAGATTGAACGTAATCGAACTCCGTCACCCATTCACGAGTCACCCCTCTCTTCCCCAGCTCTCGCTGCCCTCGATGCCGCCCTCACTTCCATCGTCGAAGTACCTGGTGAAGCCCTAGATTCTGATGACGAGGAATCAGAGTACCCCGATATAGACGAGGAAGAGGAGGATGACGAGGAAGACGAAGACGATGGACAATGGGAGGAATGTATGGAAAGGCGTCGAATGATGTTTGCGCGAATGTGCGGACAGGATGCCGATCGACATCCCCAATTCGACGGGTATAGGAGTCTGTCGTCGACCCTAGCGAATATCCTGAAATCAGTCGGATGTGAGGATGATATCCCACTCGCCGCCCCCGTTGGTATCGAAGCGGTCATCACGACCGAGACTCTTCAACTGGGCCAATGTCCCCTGGACACCCCTAGTTTGACCTCTGGATCTTCGGATAGTGAACCCGATACATTCATTCAATCACTTCCCGCTATTATCGATACGATCGCTACGAGTCAACCTCTCAAGCAAACCATGATAGATCCTTTCCCTCGGTGTACATAGATTCCCTCTCTTTATTTCTTTTATCAAGCATTGACGCGTGTTTATAGCATCTGTACTTGTAACGTAGCATTATGCATGGCGCCCCCAGGTGTTCCCCATATTACATTATCTATTCCCCTCCTTTATCTCCTTATCTGGTTATTCTAGCGCATCCTTTTTCGACTCGCTTGTTCGCTTGAATCGACTCGCGCCCGGTAAACCCGAATAACAAAAAGTTGGGTCTGGATCTACAGTAATCTATTCATTACATCTACCACTTCCTTTGATACTCTTATACATATATAATGTGTGGTATCTTCTGCTGCTACAACCGTTCAGGCGACTTGGCCGCTTTCCGACCTAGAGCTATTGCTCTCTCAAAGAAACAGAGACATAGGGGTCCTGATTGGTCGGGATGTTACATGGGTAAAGACACCGTCATGGTCCATGAGCGTTTGGCTATTGTTGGTGTTGGTGAGTCTCTCATCTCTCATCTCTCATCTCGTGAGGACTTGGACGACATGGAGGACGTGACGCATCATCACTATGGAGTGGTCATTACGCCCTCGAGTCGAGCGAGTCCGTGCCAAGCCATTTGCTGATTTGTAGACACTGGTGCTCAGCCTCTTGTCAACGACGATGGAAGTGTTGTTCTCGCTGTCAACGGAGAGATCTACAACCACGTCGCTCTCCGAAAAGGTCTGAAGAACCCAGCTACTTTCAAGACCCACTCTGATTGTGAGGTCATCATGCACTTGGTGAGTGATATGACGAGTGCGAGAGAGGCGGGGGGCTAATGTTTCAGTACAAAGAGCACGGAACCGACCTTTGTGCTATGCTCGATGGAATGTTCTCTTTCGTCCTACTCGACACCTCCGTCACTCCTTCCCGAATCATTGCCGCCCGTGATCCTATCGGAATCACAACATTGTACATGGGATACCACTCTTCCTCCCCCGATACCATCTACTTCTCCTCCGAGCTCAAGACTCTACATGAAGAATGTGACAACCTCATCGCATTCCCCCCTGGACATTTCTACGATTCCAACACCAAGACCACGACGAGATATTTCAAACCAACTTGGTGGGATGGGGACAAGGGAGAAGTTCCCCATAACGAGGTCGATTTGAAGCTTGTTCGAGAAACTCTTGAAGCTGCCGTCAAGAAGAGGCTCATGTCGGAGGTTCCTTATGGTGTTTTGTTGAGTGGTGGTCTGGATAGTAGTTTGATTGCTTCCATTGCTGCTAGGGAGACGGACAAGCTGGCACAAGCTCAGGAGGAATTGAGGCAACAAAAGAGGCAGGCTATTGCCGAGGGTAAACCAGTTGGTAAGCACCTCGATCCATACTCCTTCATCACGAGCTAACAAATAGACGACGAGACAACACTCGCATCATGGCCCCAACTACACTCTTTCGCAGTCGGTCTACCCGGTGCACCCGATTTGGTCGCTGCCCGAAAAGCTGCCGACTTCCTCGGAACAGTCCACCACGAATACACCTTCACCCTCGAGGAAGGTTTGGACGCGATTGAGGAAGTCATCTACCACCTCGAGACCTTTGACGTCACTACCGTCCGAGCTTCTACCCCCATGTACCTCTTGTCTCGAAAGATCAAGGCTATGGGAGTCAAGATGGTCTTGTCTGGTGAAGGAGCCGACGAGATCTTTGGTGGTACGTCAAAGATTCCCTTGAAATTGAAGATGAGCTGACGAATAGGTTACCTCTACTTCCACGCTGCGCCAGATGCCAAGGACTTCCACCAGGAACTGGTCAAGCGAGTCAAGAACCTACATACCGCCGATTGTCTCCGTGCCAACAAGTCTACCATGGCTTGGGGTCTTGAGGCTCGAGTTCCATTCCTCGACAAGAAGTTCTTGGAGGTTTCAATGAACATTGATGCCAAGTACAAGGAGTTCAACAAGGGTGTTAGCCAGGAGGTTGATGCCGATGGTCGACCCAAGATGGAGAAGGTCAGTCCTATCCCTCTTGTAAGAACTAAACGCAGCTGACAAATAGTACATCTTGCGAAAAGCATTCGACTGTGCCCCTGATGGAAAAGCCTACCTACCCGACTCTATCCTTTGGCGACAAAAGGAGCAATTCTCCGATGGTGTAGGATACTCTTGGATCGACGGAATGAAGGATCAAGCTGCCGCAACAATCACCGACGAACAAATGGCAAGCCGCCACGAACGTTTCCCACTCGAAACTCCCGATACCAAAGAAGCATACTGGATCAGGCAGATTTTCGAACATCATTTCCCTACCGAGGCTGCTGCCAAGACTGCTGTTAGATGGGTACCCAAGCAAGAATGGGGTGTTAGCTCCGATCCTAGTGGAAGGGCTGTCAGTATTCATACTGCTGCTTACAAGGATGGTGAGAACAAAGCTGTTAACGGCAAGCAATAGAGGTGGAGAGTGGCAATACAGGATAGGATACATGCATATCTGCTAGATGAGCGTTGTGACTGTGTCGAGTATGCGGTTCTCAATTTCGGCCATTGACGGATACTGAGACCGACTGGTCCTCTTCTCAACGAGGAACGAGATGGAGACTGAGCTTAGACCTGAGCTACAGTATTACAGGGGACAAGAGTCGCAAACATCTCCATCGTACAGTATTCACATTGTTACATGCTCCACACCATTCGATGATTTCAATTTATACCACACACTGATATCCCATCTATCTGCTTAATTCTCTTTCCGATTTCTTCTTCCGTACAGTCTCCCCATCTTTTTTTTCTTGCTAATGCTAATCAAAGACCTCCCTGCTAATCAGCTTTCAGTTCGCAGGGTTCAAAGAAACTCACATAGCTCCATACTCGAACACCCTGAACAATTCCTCATTATAAACATTAGGAGTCCAATTGATCCTGATCATCAGATTAACCGAAATGAGCGCTAGTCGGCTGACATACACTGATGTCCAATCCAGACCCATCTCAGCATGTACCAATCCCCTAGCTTCCCATTCTTTCATTTCCGAATCTGGGACACCTCTGAATAATACCTGTATTTTTAGATTTCGATGGGTGGGGAGACATACCATTAGACGAATAAGTACGTCGGGAGGTGGAATCATGGTGAGTGTGGTTGTTGGATTCAATTGATCATGGCCAAGGATCCTGTATGCCTACTCATCAGCTCTTCCCAGAAAGAACTGAGCAGAAATAGTGAATCGAAGACATACGATATTCTTATGCCTGGTAATACCAGGCAGCCAAGCAGTAATCATACTAGTCCTCGATTCAACCGGTAATCCCAAAGTCGCAAGAACACGATCGATATGCGGCACGAAAATAGTCTGAGGCAAACACCAAGCGTTGATCGGTCGGACGTCTGGCCACGCAGGGATAAGAGGACCTTCGGGTTTCATCTTGGCTGGTTGTGGTTTGGGGCTTGGTCTAATTGTCAGCTCGTAGGCCCCGAATGGGAACAGGAAAGGGACGTACAGCATTTCCACAAATAACCCTTTCGCCTCTGTTCCTGTCAAGAGGTCTTCGACAGCTCCGCCTGGATCAACTTTGAGGAACCATCTTAATCGTTGCCGAGTCCCTTCGGGAAGTAGAGAAGTCATTGGGTAGGCTGAGGTGATTTGCCAATCTTGAACTGAGAGGGATACTTCCAGCTACACATCAGCATCTTTTGGTTTCTCTTGGACATTCACTCATGATCATCCCACACGAGCGAGGTGGACTCACACTTCTCTCTTCGGGGAAGATGAGATCGATCTTAGGTCTCACTGACCTTGGTCGAAAGACAAGACGAGCAGTATTCTTATTATGTACCGCATCTGCCAATCAGCCAAATCGTCCAACATCGATGGGTAGGAGGTACATTTGGTAAGAACTTCATTAGGACCTAATTGGCGTCCTGTGAAAGTCTGTTTGAAGGTGGTAGATTCGATTTTGAGGGTCCCTAGGTATTCTCTCATCAGCCAATCCTCCTGTATTTGACTCACCTCCGGCTGGTGGACCTTTGGCGAGATCGCTATTATCAGCTGTGTGAAGGACATATGTTGGAAACATACCCAGAGACAGAAGCTGTCATCGCAATGGTCTTCCCCGCTGTGGTCTCACACGATACACTCTGATCCGCCGAATTCCCACTTTTGGCTAGTCCGTCAGCTCCTTCCATACGATAGACGTGCGAGGTGCAGCGGGCGTATCTTTCTTAGCCCCTCCCCCTCCTCCCCCTCCCCCGCCTCCTCCTCCTCCTCCACCACCAGCCGCCGGCGCTCCGGCTCCACCTCCAGTACCTGCCAGGCCCGCCTACTCATCAGCTGGACTCTGGAGAAAAGATGATATACTCACTGTCTCCAACGACCTAGACGGACTGCCAGAGACCAGGGTGTAGACTTACATTTTTATCCCATGCGTGTACGTCCAATCTGACCACATGTTTACCGGCGCAGGCATAATGGTACGAGTCGTTGTCCGTTCTTTCATCAGCCTCTACCCTTAGAAGTGAAGAAGGTATCGATTTCGACCCTCAACTGGATCGTTGACAGAGGTATGGACCAAAAGACGCAGACGGGAACGTACATGAATATATCCTGTGTACCCGCAAACCCCCCAATCCAAGGCGTATCAGAAGCTTTACAGCTCAAGCGGGTAATATGAGTGTCTTTCGGAATCTGAAACTTTTCCTGCGCAGCATCTAGGGCTTTCTACCACGTCAGCTTGGATTCTCCAAATGATAAGTATAGTTCCCAGCTCGTCAAGGTGGACGTGAGAAGAAGAAGGACTCACGTCAAAAGTAGTGGGCATGAGGACGAATGCTTCTGTACCGCCACCGCTTAGGAGGAGCATACGTGGAGGGGAAGCCATTTTGGGATTGGATTTGCGGAGCTTGGTTGTTATCGATTTGATGGTGTTGATGATCTTGTCCCGAGTAGATATAAAATAAGCCAGGTGAACAGTGAAATGTATATGCTGCGTAAGGAGTGAGAAGCATAAGTAGTCAGTAGAAACGACGTCTTGACGTTTTTGTCATCTCATCCACGAGGTTAGTGCGCCATATGTGTGTGTGTCAAAAGAAGAGGGGGACAGGAACAAAGAGATTGATTTCTCTTCAAAGTGCAGATAAAGTTGCCGTAACTTAACTTGTACCTTGACCTGCTTCAAGCGATTAATATCCTGGTACCTCAATGTACCTCACTGCGAGATCAATCGAGATTAGATAGCCCTGGTATTGGTACCTTGCTAATTCCAAGACTCTGTTGCATTCTTAAAGATATCTCTTAAACTCAACGTATATAGACAATAACATGAAATATCAACCTTTTTCACACGCCCACATGGATCCAGTCCAGTATCAAAGAATCACCTTCTCATATTCTCGTTTATTATCTGTACCCTTCCCTCATCTCCTCTCTCTCAACTCTAGGCCTCAGTCTTGGTCTCTTCCTTTGGGGTTGGCGCAGCGCTAGATTCGGCGGTGTGTCCCTGATCCTGAGAGGATGGGTGATAAGGGTATGGCTGAGGAGGGTAGTTTGCTCCTTCCGAAGCTGATGCTAGAGGTGGAACACCAAGATCATCAAGTCCAGATCGTGGAGCCTGTCGTGGTGATCCCAATAATGCCGAGATGGCCAATGAAGACCTTCGTTCGGTGGTAGGTGGTAACCAGAGTGGTTCCGAACTGTTGTTTCCATTGCCGTTGGCGTTGCTGTTACCATTTCCATTGGGCCCAGTCTCTCTGATGGCATCATTCAAGTTTTGAGGAGCGGCCGAAGCGGGTCGTGGCATCTTTCTCGAATCTTCATTTTCATCTTCAGCCCGTCGCTTTCGGTCATAGTTCCCGTAGGGGTATTGTGACTGTTGATCGGGGGCAGAGTATTGGAAGGGCGAGTCGGACGGATTACCAGGGTAGGGGTACTGAGCATATGGCCCTTGGCCGGGAGCTTGGACGGGTGGGGCGCCAGCACCAGGAGCTCCTGGTGGGTAATATCCACTAGGAGGAGGGGGATAGGCGTATGCTGGACCGGATGATCCCGGGGCGGCGGCGTAGTGAGGAGCAGGAGTTTGATGCTCGTAGTAGTTGTCGGCAGGGGGATGGGGAGGGTACGCCCCCTCGTGGTGAGGATAGGCGTTCGAGTGAGTGGGCGAAGAAGACCATTGTCCCTGAGGACCGGGAGGGTACATCGGTGATTGAGGTGGTGGGCCGTGAGCCGAGACTGGAGGCTCGGAGTCGGCGTAATGTTGAGGAACGGGTAATTCCCGTCCACTAGCAGACATGGGTCGGTAAGGGTATGGAACTGGCGGTCCAGCATCAGAAGGTGCACCAGCTGTAGGTGGCCGGTTCTGGTCGTAATTGCCATATTGGTATGGGTAGCCAGATGACGAAGGAGGTCGTCGAGATGGTCCACCATTATCAACAGCATGTTGATCGGGGTAAGGATAAGGTTGAGCGTATCCTGCTCGTGGACGTTCTTCCCATCCAGGTTGGAATTCACCAAATTCATTGGTTTGTTGACTTGGTGGTGGATCTCCGCCTCTTCCACCTCGGTACTCGTTATGTCGAGGACGCTCGACTGCGTTCTTGGGTACTTCAACAATCTCTCCTCGCTTTCGCTGTTCACGTCCAGCCTTCATGCTAAGGTTGACATGCACAGTGTTGAGCGAACTGAGCATGGCCTCGTTCAATGCCATATGATCAGCATGAACAGTGGCGGCATGTTGTCGAAGATTGTCCAATCGAGAGAATGCTTTTCCACAATGACAGGGGAATGGTCGTTCTCCAGTATGTTTTCTAATTATCAGTCAGTACTGACGTGGAAACAAGTGGATCAGGTACTTACCGTACGTGCCTGGCGAGATGTTCTGATCTCGTAAAGACTTTGTCGCAATCACCAAATCCTTTACACCTAAACATTTTCCCACCACTCACACCAACAGGTACGATAGGTGCACCTTCAGGAGTAAAAGTAACGCTATGTTCAACTTGTCGACCACCATGGCTGGACGGAGGAGGCGAAGGCATGTGATCGCTAGGGTTGGATGCGAGTCCGTAATATCCGCTTGAAGGAGGTGGTGGAGGAGGGTAGGTGTTGCTAGTGACTGGGGTAATTGGGGCTTGGGCAGGGTAGCCGTGAGATGATCCTGGAGCGGGCATCTCGTTATATGGCGAATGGGGATTTTTGGAGTATGGTCCGTGAGAAGAATTTAGTCGGTCGGGACCTCCAGATGATCCAGGCGGTCGTGAGTATGTTGTATAAGGTTCTTCGTGTGTCTGATATGACATCGATTGTCTAGCGGATAGCCCTGTAACTATATATCCAGGACAGGACCGAGATCTATGGCGAAACCTTCTTTTATACTAAAGATCGACTCAATTACTAGATGTATCAGCGCAATCCTTGCCAGGCCGCCAAATAAACAAAGAAAGGCGAAAGGAAAGAGAGAAAGATAGTATGTCGATCAACACATTACAAGGGGATGGCACCGGAATGAGGACCAAAGTACGCCTTTCCCCCTTGTCCTGACGACCGATGGGCCTGACTTCCTTTCAAGCACCGAGGAGGACGCTTTGCCTCCTTTGACCGTGGATCTAAGGACGGGGAGGGAGGGAACGGGATCTGACAAGATGGTAGATGGGCCTAATGGGAGGGTAGAGTTGGATTATTTTATGGCCATACAGTCTCGCCAAAGATAATAAAAGGTAGAGGTAATGGTAGGCGTTTAGATGTAGATCTACCCAGATGGGGTGTTGCGTCAATTTTCAGATGGCAAAGAACCCACGCGGGCCCATGCATCCCTCCAGCCATGGTCCACCAGCTCGGATTCCCTCCTCTTTTCGTCCCTCCATCATTGACGAGTGTCACATGCTTAGACTGGAAGGCGCGACTCACGATATGACACCAATGTAGATCCTCGTTCCTAGACGATACGAGAAGCAGGCACCTCTTACTTTCTTTAGATCGGGAGGTGGCGGGTGGTTCTTTTAGTGTATTGTCTTTTGAGTGAATCGTAGTACAATCTAGCGAGTAGGTAGTAGCTGTATGTGTATGATAGAGTAGAATAGTATCGCTATGGATAGTGATACTACAGTATATTCTACTGTATACTACTACTATAGAATACGTTGTATGTAAAGTAAGAAGGAGGGGTACCTTGTTGGTTCCTCGTACCTAGACTCAAAACACAAGAAAGGGTCCAGACAAATAGTTCAGGGTAAAAAAGCAAGGAGGGATTGTAGTGTTCAAGGGGCATTGTGAGGGCTCTGCGAACCCTGAGAGACCCTGATCTACGTGACAATGACCAATTAAGTCATCCGCCACTTTCGGAGACGACACGGCGTTAGCTAGGCACGGGTCTATGCTCCTTATCGCTTCACGCTTTACCAGCCAATTCTGTCGAGAAATGTGGCCTACTATTGTGATATCTCATGATATACCCCTTGTTTCATCTTGATCCCGTAGAAGAATGAGGGTGATAGATGATATACAGTGGTCTGTCAGTCGAGCCGTTGGACCAAGAGCCTTGTTTCAGGTCACGCTCCTAGTATCTTAGATTCGATCATGTTGACCCTCTTTCTGACCCGGTATTTCAAGACCACTCATTCTCCAGGCTTATGTCTGTCTAATGATGGCAAGGGCAGAAAGACAGTCAGAGAAGAGGAGGTTCAGGGCGAGGGAGTCGGAGAGGTAAGGTGGGGTACCAGGCCAGAAATGGCGTTAAGAGAGATATACTTGTTCTGCAACCTGCATCATCTAAGCTTGACAACACCGTCCACACGCGTTCCTCCTCTCTTCTCTACCCATCCCTCTCCTTCCTCACTCATCCACTGGACAGCCCAATCCAGCCTCATACTCATATAAGCCTTCTTCATTACCTCCCAAGCTCTATCCCTCACCCGATCCCGAGCCCAACCTAGGACTATCCGTTCATATGTGCTCACAGAGTCGTCATTGAGTAATTGAAAGTATCGCATTGGGTTGAATCTTTCTAGTGATAGTGCTTGAGAGGCTTGTGTAGCATAGGAGAGTGAGGAGAGGGAGAGGAGGGGGTGGTCTTGACGAGTCGAAGGCGAGTGTGATGTGAGTTTAGAGTAAAGGCGGGTAGGAGGGGGGCAAGTGAGTTGAAGTAGAGTAGAGTGGAAGGTCGAGGTGGACGGTTCACTCTGGACCAATTGAAGAAGTAATAGTATCGAAGCGAATTGAGCTCGGTTGTCCTCTGTGTGAACCGATAGGTCGGCCATATTTCCAACCAGGTCGTCGACAGGTGTTGCCTTGCTTTTACCTTTCCTATCGTCCACAGCGTAATACAGGCCCGGGACCAGACCACTGAGAGAGCTATTGAGTTGTGGAATATGTTTGGCGAGTATAGCGATTCTGGCAGATGACTCGAACACTTCGGCGTCAGCTACAACCCCTAGCGTGAAGTAGGACTCACCTTTAATGGCAAAGTCGTCAATCCGCCCGGAAGCTACTACCCCTTCCCTGAGTTTCCCTGCCAATCAGTATTGGAACCCAGACTTGGAGCGACATACGGAATAACAGGACGATACTGGACAAACTCTCCAACTCCTCCTGCCGACCCGGGGCTGGAGCGGTATGTCTAGCGGTCTTGAAGGTAGAATAATGCTTGTCTACCTGCGTTATGAGTATTCATACTAGCATTCTCATACGGGTTGACGTACCCGCTCATCAATGTAGATCCGGTAACGATCCTGCATCTCTAAGTCCTTCAACCTGAAATCAGTCCACTACTTGGAATCCATGGGTGAACTCACGCATCACCCTCCGCACCATCCCCTCCACTCCTAGATACAGACTGGATCAATTCCATCGGATCGAGCTTGACCTCAGCCAGTCGTCCACTTGGTCTCGTGCGGTCTGCTGGAGAAGGATATATCGACTGAGAAGCGCGGTTTGTGGGTTGACCGCGCGAGCTATTGCCATTGGATCTGCCTGGCGGGGGCGCACTTCGAGGCTGTGATTGGACCGCAGCTTGCTGACGGCCTTCAAGTGGCGGTGCGGGAGCCTTGGCCCGCATATGTGGTGGTCTGTATGCCATCTTGGAAGTATAGATGAGAGTGGAGGTCAATTGACGCGTCCGAGCATCTCGGTCGAGTGGCATTCGGCCCGGCGGTTCCCCGACCGACCTCTTTATCACTGTTCCGCGATGCGGTCTAGTATCATACCTGCACCATACTTGCTGGCTAATTTACATCCGGATCAAAAGGCATCCAACCTCTACAATTCCTAGCTCCACATAAACATTTCGTTAAGCCTTCCCCACCTTCCCCTGCCCCTTGCAATACCCCACCAATACCAGACGCATCCGCATAATCATATGTCAATTCTTCCCCTTCCTCGATATCCCTCTTTGCCTATTCATCAGTACTGTCCCTCTTGATGTCGATATCATATGAGTGGGGGACATACAAAGATGGCAGCTCTCGGCCAGTATGAATCCCCGCCCCACCTTACCACCTGTACCACACAGGTCGGATAACAAGAGTGATTAAAGAACCTCCCCACATTCCCTTTATATCTCGGATCAATATGAATCTTCTGCCCAGGTAGGCGAAGGGTGAGGATGTAGTTTCCCTCCCCTCTCTTTCGGTGTATTTTTGACCATCTGAAATTGGCCTCCGTGGTGGAGAGGTATTCACCTGCGTAGAGGCAGAGGAATGTCCCCTTCTCCAGAGTGTTGGCATCATCATAGAATGCCCCTAGACCGATCTCATTGCAAGGTTTGACGTGTATTGGGATCCTATCATCAGCTCATTCTCTTGCTGGACGTACTTCAGTCCACGCTGTGTTACCCTACTTGAACATGATGAGCCGCATGGACAAGCAGGCCCGCATTCCACCAAAGGCATGTTCTGGGGTAAAGCATCAAGATTGAGTTTACCTGCTTCATCGCTGGTTCCTGGGTGGTTATAGAAATTACCTTGATCGTCAATACCACGCGAACATGGGGTGACATACCGAAAGTGGAGACGCATTCGCATTCATCGCTGTTAGTTACTCCGCAGCCGGATGTACAGTCGCAGTGCCACTCTTCTGTATCTTCGTCACTATCATCGTCCGCAGGCGGTGCTCTTTCAATCGGCGATGTGGTTTCATTAACCGTTGTAGGGATGATTGAATCGGTGATATACTAGCATGCATCAGAACCGGACCATAAGTATGTATGAATGAAAGATGATAGAGGCAAGGATGACATGTATGAAAAGGGAAAGGAAGAGGACGGACAATCAATTCATTCAACGAGGACAGTGAGTCACTCGGCGTAACGCGTAATCTTGGCTCGATCTTCCATAATATCGTCGACCTCGTAGTCATGGTCACTGATTCCGATTCCCGTAAAGCTGTGCTCTCCGCATTTGCCATGACTCACTACTCGTTGTAGTAACAGTCACTTGGCATACATGTGCCGTGCTCGTACCACTCTGATCGACGTATAATTACGACTTTGTACTGCCACTTTAGTTAGCAATGAGACACTTGAGTGAAAGAGCGCGACCTACCGGATGACTACGGAATGTACTCGTACTCTATAGTAGGGCTTCTTTAGATGAAATAGAGGCGTATAGAAGCTGGACCGAGTGGGGTCAAGGACTACACAAACTGTATTTCCACTTCTTTCCGCCTCCACCCTCTGCCAATGCCCCTGCATGATCCGGCATGGACCCTTAACCCTTTGATGGCAGTGCCTCTCTTTGATCATGTCACCCTGAATACATCACCCAATAAGACGATAGTAACTCGGATCCTTATAGCCAAGGCTTACTACTGACCTAGAGTATATATCCACCACTTTAGTCGTCATCCTCAACCCCATCTTCTCACATCAATACATATCTCATCACATTCTCATTAAAAGGTAAGTCAATCATACAGTGGGTACAGCCCAAACATCCTGTTTAGGCAACCAAAGGCATACTTTGCATAGTTGAACAGTGGGACAAGGAGATAAGGCTCGCCACTGACATCACAGAGATACAGTAGTTGTTTACGAACATCCCCACGCTTTTACGAAATCATACTAAATAAACAAATCAAACGACAACAATGTTCTCCAAGACTCTATTTGCTCTCCTCGCGGCTCTAGCCATTAACGCCCAGACCATCTCTACTCCTGTAAGTCCTCCCACCGGCGCCCGATGAGTTTGAGGGCCAAGGCTGACGAATTAGGCTGCTGTCATTCAATGTCGTATGTCCCCACCGGATTGAGTTGAAGAGGATAGAGCTGATTGTAGAACCCGCTCGATTCGCCGTTAGCGGTGGAACTGCTCCTTACATTGTGTGAGTCTTATTCCAGCCCCACTTCACCATGGCATCGCCAATGAGAACCATTGTCTTGGCATTCCGCCACTCCGCTTTGACCCGTCTGAGCACTTGCTGATGAATAGCGATGTCATCCCAGGTGGACAAGTTAGCGGTAAATATCATCTCTCGGTGTGTCTAGGTTGGGATACTGATTTTCAGCCGCCGCTATCGCTTTCATCGGAAACGATATCCAGGGACCCGCTTTCACTTGGACTCCCAATCTCCCCGCTGGAGCCAACATCACTTTCCGGTTAGTCACATAATGTCAGAAGAACGTTAGAAGACATACTGATTATCAGAATCACCGATTCTACCGGAAGTGTCCAGTACTCGAGCCCCACTGTTGTTCAGGCCGGAAGCGACAGTTCTTGTTTGAACGCTAACGCGTCCTCCGTCTCGACTGTAGCTGTCACCACCACTGGTGACTCCTCTTCTACTGCCTCGTACGTCTTTCCTGCGTTCTCACATCAAGGCGTTTTCTGACAGGCAGCGACCTTCCTTCCCAGACTGTCGGTGGAGGAGCCGCATCGACCATGTCCTCCGCTAGCTCATCCGGTGGTGCCGCTTCATCGGTTTCTGGTGCCGCTTCATCGGCTTCCAACTCTGCTTCCAGCGTTCGATCTGCTGGTTCCTCCGCCGCATCTGGAGCTTCCAACAGCGTCAGCAGCGTCGCTAGCCAAGCTTCCAGCGCTGTTGCCTCTGCCACTGGGGCTGTTAACGGAGCTTCCAAGACCAGTATCGCTGGTGCTGGAGCTATCGCCGCTGGTGTTATCGGTGGTATCGCCATGCTCTTCTAGATCACTCCTACTCGGTTAGAGTGTTAGATAGAGATTAGCTTTCTTGAAATGGTTGTGGAATATATCTTGATTTTCTCCCTATTTAATAATACATATGTCGATCTTTTATAAGTGTAGTGGCTCTCTTGATAGATAGTGGATCGTTTTGATTCGATGCATCTGTCCAGTGAGCACCGAACCCAGTAGCCATACCTGTGTTATAACCATACTCGGAAGCTAATGCTCGATGCGTCAGAGATCTGAGTAACTTATCCCCTGTTCCCCCATTCCCCGTTCCTGAAGTACATCAAGTAGATCATGTCGTCATAGTAATAGCATAGGTAGAGTAGAGTACATATACCTCAATCATCATCTCTTCTCCCTTTATACTATCCTTCTCATCCCAACAACAACTCACATACATAGTACAATGAACGTCGCTCGAATCGCAACCAGATCATACAGGGTCGCACCCATCGCCAAGGTCAGTCCCATCCATCTCTTTCTTGAGCAGTACTGATGAAACAGAGGGCATACGCCGCTGGACCCCCTCCTCCCCCTCTCTCAGGAGCTGGTGTCCCACCACCTCCCCCTCCCCCACCTCCTCCAAGTGGTGGAACCAGTACGCCCCACACCCCACAACAGGAAAGAACTAATCCCAGGCCCACTCGTTTACGCCGGTGCAGGTGTCGCCGTCCTAGGTTTGGGATACTACTTCTTCAGCCCCAAGGCTCAGGCCAAGGTTCACCAGGGTATCAACAAGGCCGAGGGAAAGGTGCGTTCCCATTTTCTCATTCGGCGTGATTCAGAGACTGATGATAGGCTAATGAGCTCGCTGGAAAGGCCGAGGGCAAGGCTAATGAGCTTGCTGGAAAGGCCGAGGGCAAGGCTAATGAGCTCTCTGGAAAGGCAAAGGGACAGTACTACGAGGCTAAAGGCGACGCCAAGGATGCTCTAGGAGATGTCAAGAAACAGTTCAAATAGATTTGTTCAATCAGTGGTAGCAGAAGCGAATGAAGCAGGAAGCATGTATCTTTACCTTGTTGCATCCGCATTATCGTACCGCTGGAAGCAAGTTCAATATGTTACATCGTTACAAGCTATTTCACTTCCTTTTCAAGTCCCTCAGAGAGACATATTTTGTTTTTGACTTTTGAGATCCGCCACCCATCCCCCATGTGATGCCTCCTGCTCGACAACTGATTGACGCTCCTACCCATCCATGGCAAACAACCCATCATCATCTTCATGGTCCTCACCCTTGTTTGGCAAAGGAACAGTCCCTTGGGGCGGTGTAACCTCCTTACTGATACCACCGGGGGTAGGACTCTGTTCATCGGGGTTGTATAGATGTAATCGGCTCAAGGCGGTAGCCACACCTCCAGGAAGTGATTTACCAGGAGCATGCTCGTTGATCGCCTTAGCGGATGGAGAGGATGGGTGTGGTGTTGGTCGAAGCGGGTAAAGGTTTCCATTCAAATTATTTTCCTTTGCCGGACTTATACTTGAACTGAACCTCTGTGGAGAGATTGGTGATTTCGATTGAGTGAGAAGTGATGATCGACCCGCTAGACCAGAATGCGGTTGTTGGCCTGGAATTTCTCCGTTGACTCTCCTCCTGTCGGCTCCATCGGTACTCCATAGGGATTGTAGGAAATTTGCCGGTCCCAAATTAGCCCCTGCTGATTGGGCTAGTCGTTCGGTACCATTTGGACCCCATTGTGCGGAAAGGAAACCAGCTCGAGCAGGTGAAACGCCATATGAATGCGAATCATTACTATCCCTCCTACTCAATCTCCTAGCCCTTTCTGCTGGAGTCAACAAATCGTTAAGTGAAGCAGGCAAGAAATCTTCTCCATGATCCTCTTCATCTCCTTCATCCATAAACACCTCGGTCGATTTACGAGGATGTTTGAGGATAGGTCGTCGTGGCGATAAGGGTTCTTCGGGAGTAGCAGATTGAGCCCAGATATTTCGTGCGGTACTTGCATGAGTATTGTCGGCGAATGAAGCTGATAATGGGCCAGTGTTGCCCCGCTCGTTGGGTGGGAGGTGAACGTGGGAGTAGGAAGAACTAAACATCCCTGAAGAAGCGGATGTAGGGGGTCGAAGAGGCGAATGCATTGCGACGGTAGCACTTGATTTCAAAGCGAGTGAACCAGGTAAACCAGGTGGTCTGTTTGAGAACGAGGCGGATAAGGGAGAAGGTCGACTAGGGGAAGAAGCGAATACCCCTTGTCCAGGTGATCTTCCGAACCCAGACGAAATACCAGCAGAAGGAGGACCGAACGGTTCTCTCATTGGGGAAGACGGGTGTCGACCTCCAGATGGGGGAGGCGATTGGATCGATGAAGAGAGAGCAGATCGGATAGCGACGGGTGAAGCTAATTCCGAATCGGGGGAAGTACCAAGTGGGAGACTTGGTCTGGATTTACCCTCGGGTGTACTAACTCCTCCTTCACGGGTTTCACGTTGTTGATCCTTTTTATTCTTCCTATCCATAGACATTGGTTCTCCAGGTCGGACGTGGGCGAGAGCACCTATCATCAGCTAGTGCTACTAGGGATGGGAAGGACGTACATTTATGCCCAAACTTGCAGTTTCCCTTTAGGAACCATTGACAAATCTCCTTTTTCCCAGCTACCTATCAGCTCGGTTCACATCGGATAAATGGGCAGACTTACGTTCAGGCATAGAGTGAGAAAAGGGACAACTATCCCCAGCAGTACAAGCTCCCTGCTTGAAGAATCGACAGGGAACATGAGCAAGGTTCGCTATTATCAGTCCTTGCCCAGATCAAATGGACATACTCTTATCTTTATCCTCCTTATCCTTTTTATCATCTTTCAAATCCTTCATTGATTTCTTCTCGAATCCACCAATAGTCTTCCCTGGACCTTTCCCACTTGGAGTACCGTTTACGGTAGGAGTAGAAGAAGGAGATTGTCGCCAATCATTATCAGTTGCGCTCGATGGTGCGAAACCAATAGATCGGGCGGTAGTGACTTTCCGAGGCGTAGTAGGCGTCGGAGAAGGAACGGCAGGTGAAGGCACCGACATGGTATGGTATGGTATGTAATGTATAGACAAATGATTGCTGAGCTTGGATATCGGGAGATAACGCTAATCCTGATGGGGATCCTTTGTCGGAGTGGGGGGCTGACTTTGCCTCGAGGCAGACCTATCGTCCGGACCGGTGAAAGGGTGTATGTATATATGTATCTTCTGAATGAGTGGTTCCCTCGGTAGATTATCGTGTGATATGTGGTATGTGGATGTGGTGTGACAAATGAGGAGTATCAGTGAGACATGAGGTGATGCCAAGGTATGGAATGAGTCGTAGTCGCGTCTAATCGTTGGTAATATCCGGAAACGTTATATCATTTATCGGCTATCGTTCGATTGGGGCAACGCGTAGTTGATCGTACAAACACTATTTAAGTGGGAATACTATGACTAGAAGTGATACGGTTGCCACTGGTAGAGAATGATAGATAATGCAAGTTGACGTGTGAGTGGGGCAAAGAACCAACACCCTCCGACAACTCCGGAAGGCACGGACGGGCGGCACCTACTCCTCCGAGATAGTGCAGGGAACGCTAGATTCGAGAGACATATACTTCATAGACCCATTGACGTGGGATGAGAACAGGGACTATGGACTGAAATACGCTCTCAAACTTCCACCGACCACCTACAGCTTTCCAGCTCCGACACCCCCTGTGGGACAGTTGAATGTCCTGTACTCCCTTCCTCCGCCTCCGCCTCTCCTCTCTTCCTCTTCACTTCCTTCTTGTCCATCTACATCCTCACCCTCCAGGCCTCACGCTCCCCACTCTGAATCATACTCCTCACCTCTCACACCACCTACGACGACTCGGCAGCAACAGGCGCACCTCCCCTAGGAGGTCTAGCCGCACCCCTAGGCGCTCCACCTCCCCGGCCCCTCTGACCCTGTCCACCACCTCGTCCCCTCTGACCATCACCTCCAGGTCCACCTCCTCGTGCTTGTCCTTGTCCCTGACCATGCTGTCGGTTGTTTGGTTGTTGACGCCTGTTTGAGTTGTTGCTGGTGGCAGTATTGGCAGTATCTGTTGATTCCGTCTGAGATGCGTTGAGAGGCTTGGTCTCGTTGCTAGGCTTGGGAGCGGCAGGGGCGGGTGGGGCAGCCTGAGTTTGCGTCTGTACTGGAGCAGCTTGTTGCTGAGCTTGAGCTCGAGGTGGAGGTGGAGCTTGCTGTTGAGCTGCAGGTGGTTGAGTCTGCGGAAGTGCACCATTGGAAGCCGGTGGCGAAGGGGCAATTGCCTTTCTCGCTGGTGGAGGTTGGACTTGTCGTCGAGGAGGCGATTCTGGCATTGCTTCGATCGATCCTGGACTGACGTATAGGACTGGATCGATATCTTGTGGAATGGGTTGGATCTCGGTACCGAGCTCTGATTCTATACGGTATAGGTTATGTCTGTCTTCGTACTAGATATCAGCTTTGCAAGTCTCGTGATCATGGTAGGTTACAGTAAGAAGTGAAACAGCGAGACCGAGATGTCCGAATCGACCTGATCGACCACTTTTCATCAGCTTTGATATACCGAGGATGGACTAGCTTACATTCGATGGAGATATGATTCAGCAGTCCTTGGGAAATCAAAGTTGATGACCACATTAACAGCCTGAATATCGATACCTCGAGTCAACAGATCTGAACAGACGAGATTTCGAGTTTGACCAGCTCTGAAGTCGTGGAATACTCGATTTCGGTGGGCTTGAAGCATCTTTGCGTGGGAATAGAAACACGAGTATCCGCAATCTGTAATCTTCTTTGCGAGAAGTTCGACTCGGCTTGTGGAATTGCAGAAGATGATGGATTGATTGATTTGGAGCTGGTCATTAGCAGAGCAAGTGATTGAGGAAGGGTGGACCTACTTTGGAGAATAGAGTATTGAGACAGTGGACTTTTTGTCGTTCCTCGACAAATGCGTAGTATTGCGTTACACCTTTCAAGGTGAGTTCTTCCATCAAATTAGCCACAAATGGCTGAACCATATGTTTATCCTACTCATCAGCTTTGTCCAACTAGTAGAAGTGCAAGCTTACCATGAAGGCCTTGACGGTCGTTGGGAAAGTTGCTGAAAACAACATAATCTGCCTCTCCTGTCTGCACAATGCAAGAACCTGCTCAATGACAGGCGTAAATTCCTCACTCAACAACTTGTCCGCCTCATCCATCACAAACATCTCACATCTCCTCAAATCCGCAATCCCTTTCGATCCTAAATCCAGGATTCGACCTGGTGTTCCAACGAGAATATGAACAGGTGAATTGAGTCGCATGATATCGTCTCGTAATGTCGTACCTCCGGTCGTTACCATTACTTGGAGTCCGGGAATATGGGCTCCGAGAGATTTACAGACTTGTGATGTTTGAAGGGCGAGTTCTCGAGTGGGAACGAGGAGGAGTGCTTGGATATGGTTCTTTGTGGTGTCCACTCGGTTGAGTGTAGGGATGATGAATGATGCGGTCTGCCGTCAGCCTCCATAATTTATCAAACAGAGAAAAGACTCACTTTACCGGTACCATTCTTTGCTCGAGCCAGGATATCTTGACCGGCAAGAGAGTGAGGGAGTGATGTTTCCTGAATAGGACTAGGCTTCTCAAAGCCGACGGTATAAATACCCATGAGTAATTCTCTACGAAGACCAAAGTCCTCAAAAGAGCTGCCCTCAGTGGCAGTGACATCCTGCACGTAAGTCACAATCCAACACATTGGTAAGCTGACAAACCTCGGTTTGTGGTCGAGTGTCTTTGGGTGGAGCGGTTAGGCCGACTCGGTAATCGTCCTGAGGAGGTTGAGGCGCTCTGTATGTGTCAGCCGCTATCACTGAGTGTGATACCATCCCAGGTCCTCGGGCACACCGGCTATACAATCGGACTCGTCGAACACCTTCCTTTCTCCGAGACATTCAACCATTCCCCACCGGCATCATGTAGACCACATTTTGTAGCAGTCCCTCGGCCCCACTTTCCACGTATGAGATGTTCTCCCAATGTCCACACTCAATTGCCTCACGGCCATGGCGGTAGACTTACCTGGAAGAGGAAGCCATGTTGGTGTGGTTTGAGCTATAGCTGATTGTAAATGGTCGGTTTGGAGTTGATTTGGCTATTGGTGGGTAATTGCTGTAGGTTACTGAGCCCTTGTTCGCTGGCTTGTGATTGTTAAAGTGGTATATGTGGTTGATGTAATGATAATGGTAGAGTGTATAGTAGAGTAGAGTAGAGTAGCAAGTAGGTGATTGCGGGGTTAACTTAAACTCCGTGTCTAGTATAATAAGAATGACGCAAAGTGGCACCGCTTAAACTATAGATCTCTTCCCTGAAAGTCAACTTCGAGGAGTAAAGGAGTTGAGACGCGACGAGGAATGAGAGTGAGTGAATACTGAAGCCAACATTACTTGACGATTTCATCATACTCTACTCATACCTCATCTCACATCTCGACACAGCAAAATCATCGCCACTACTACATACAGACTGGCCGATAGCTGGAATTACTCAAATATCTGCTTGAAGCAGCCGACCACCACCTACCGCCAAGTCCTCTCGACGCGGTAAACAATCGTTAACGTCATCAGTTCCTTTGCCTCAAATTGACTCGGAAAGTGACAGTGGAGGATACAACCCATCGGAATGGATCCAGGGGCATTATCGAGGAGGTCTAAGAAGGATGCTGCGGCCAATGCTGCTGCCCAGGCGGAATTCAACGAGAAGAGGTCAGTATGAAATCACGAAACATGAGCAACGAACTGACATAGATCCTTTTCAATCAAACTCGTCCATCACTTCTAAAACTTCTCTCCCATATTTGCCACTTGATACATCCCAACCTACAGACGAGTATGGATTGTCGACGCCAAAGAAGGTTTTCTACCAGGATGGATCAAATCACAATCAGGCGATTCAACAGACCAAGAAGCAGTAGCAGAAGTCGTCCTCAGTACATCAGGCGAAACGAGGACTGTACCACTCTACGCACTCTCGCCTATGAATCCACCGCAATTTGATGGAGTGGAGGACATTGCGGATCTGACTCATTTGAATGAGGCTAGTGTGATTAATAATCTAAAGATGAGGTATGGGGCCGGTGATATCTATGTAAGTTTGCCACTACTCCCTGGGTCAGGCTGACAATATAGACATATTCTGGGTAAGCTCGATTCATCTCATCGTGATGAGGGAGCAAGCTGAACGACAGACTATTCCTGATATCGCTCAACCCGTACCGCAATTTACCTATCTACACACCCCGGGTCGTCGCTCAGTACCGTACCAAACGCCGCGAAGAGAACCCACCTCATATCTACGCAGTTGCCGAGCGGGCTTGGCAACAGATTGGAGAAGAGCGTGAATCTCAAAGTATCCTCATCACGTAAGTCCATCGTCAAGTCTAGTGCTGACGAGTAGTGGTGAATCCGGAGCTGGTAAAACGGAAAATACCAAGAAAGTCATTCAGTATCTCGCCGCCATCGCTTCAGCTACCGTTCCAACCGAAGCTGAATCATCGTCATCTGGACTGCAACGATCGAAATCAAATGCACAAGCCCCTGTCCTCGGTCTACCCCGTTCATCGAGTTATAAAGGGAAAGAAGCCGAGGAAATCGATCTAGCATCCATCGCTTCTTCTTCTGGCCCCATTGCTCTCGGCCTACTGGAACAACAAATCCTACAAGCGAATCCAGTCCTTGAAGCATTCGGTAATGCCCAGACTATGCGAAACAACAATTCATCTCGATTCGGGAAATTCATTAGGATATTCTTCTCACATAGTGGAGCTATCGCTGGGGCGAATATTGATTGGTACCTCCTCGAAAAGAGTAGAGTGACGGCTAGAGCACAGGGAGAGAGGAGTTTTCATGTCTTTTATCAGTTGCTCAAGGGCGCTAAAGAAGCTGGATTCAGTAGTGAGTCCGCGACTGTTGACCCGGGCTAATGGCAGAATCGCTGCTTCTTGAACACGGACCGGACCATTTCGATTTCTTGAAGAAGACAAGATTGAACGTTGATGGAGTCGATGACTTGGCAGAGTGGAGAGTATTGAAGGTAAGCTGCGGAGACTGTTTGTAAGGATCATCAGCTGACAATCAGGACGCTCTGAGAGTAGTCGGATTTTCGGACCAAGAACAACTCCAGCTCTTCCGAATACCAGCAGTCATCCTCCATATCGGAAACATCAACCTGACCGGTAACGGTTCAGATCAAGCTCTCATCCCCTCAGAAGCCCAACCAGCAGTCGATAAAGTCTGTCACCTACTCGGAATCGACGTTACTGAATTCTCGAAGACTGTACTCAGACCCAAAGTCAGGGCTGGAAGAGAATGGGTTACTCAGGCTAGGACAAAGAAGCAGGCCGAAGATGAACTTGCTGCGCTTTGCAAGTTCATGTATGAGAAGAACTTTGGGTGGATGGTCGATAGGATTAATACCGCTTTGGATCGACCTAGTCCTAAATCGTGAGCATATTCGCCGACTTGGAAATCAGAGCTGACCGGCAGGCTTTCTATCGGTGTTCTGGATATTGCAGGTTTCGAAATCTTTGGTGAGCTGTCGCTGTCGCTATAGTGCCAGAGACCTAGCTGATATACCAGTCGAGAACAGCTACGAGCAACTGTTGATCAACTTCACCAATGAGAAACTTGTGCGTCGAGCAATGTAGACCGTGCTGACAAACAGCAACAATTCTTCAATTTCCACATGTTTACCCTTGAACAAGAGGAATACGCCCGAGAAGGTATCGAGTGGGATTACGTCAATTTCGGACTCGACCTGCAACCTACTATAGAGCTTATCGAAAGTTCGCAACCTGTTGGTATCCTGGCTGTACTGGATGAAGAATGTATCATGCCCAAAGCCAGCGATACGACGTTTGCCGAAAAGGTACAACAATACTGGGAACCACCTAGGGGTTCATCGCCAACCCACCCTGGATGCGCCAAGTTTAAATCAACCCGATTCGCCCAAGGGTTCATTGTCAAGCACTATGCTGGCGATGTCGAGTACCGCACCACTGGCTGGTTGGAGAAGAACAAGGACCCCATCAATGAACCTCTTGCTCGACTCCTGTCGCAATCTGAAGTCCCCGCCATCGCTTCCCTTTTCACCGAGTACGCCGAGGATGCAGTCGCTACTGGTACCCACAAAAAGGTCAAGCGCGGTGCATTCCGTACGGTCGGTCAGAGGCACAAGGAACAACTAGGACAACTCATGACTCAACTCTCGGCTACACAACCTCATTTCGTACGTTGCATCGTACCGAATTCCGACAAGAAACCAGGACGAGTTGAAGTCAATCTCGTACTTGATCAATTGAGGTGTAATGGTGTACTAGAGGGTATACGTATTGCCCGACTTGGGTATCCTAATCGGCATTCATTCTCGGAATTCCGACAGCGATACGAAGTCCTCACGCCCGGTGTCATTCCTTCTGGATATATGGATGGGCGCAAGGCTGCAGAGCGAATCGCCGAGGCTTTGGATCTCGATAAGGATTTCTACAAGATTGGAGCTACCAAAATCTTCTTTAAATCCGGCGTTCTTGCCGAGTTGGAGGAGAGGAGGGATAACCTCCTTACGGACCTGTTTAGGCGATTCCAATCGGCTGCGAGAATGTCGGTGGCTCGTCGACGATTCAAGAAATTACTCAATCGAGCTCAGGCGATTCAAAAGATTCAACACAATGCTCGTATCTATCTCCAATTACGAGACTGGCCATGGTGGTCGCTGTATGTCAAGGTCCGACCCTTGTTGGCAGCGACCAAGTCCGATTCGGCACTCGTCAAGAAACAGGCTGAACTCGCCATGGCGAAAGAAAGGGCCGAGAGGGATCAGGAAGAGAAGAGGAGATTGGAGGAATTAAAGGCGAATCTTGTTGCTGAAAAGGCCAAAGTCGAATTGGATCTGGAATCGGAACGGCAACTTGCTCGAGATAAGGATCTTATGCTTGAACGATCCAAAGGTCGAGAAGCGGAATTAATGGAAAAAATCGCCGAACTTGAAGATGATTTGACAACCTTGGATGGGGAGAGGGAGGAAGCTGTCACTGCTGCTGAAGTTGCTAAACTCGCTCTTGCAAAGCTTCAGAATGAGATGGAACAACTTGTCAAGCAGGCTTCTATACTCGAAAAAGAATCGACCGCTTGGAGAGTGAGGGAAGCTGGATTATTGTCAGAGACAAAGGATCGAGCGTCTCAGCATACCAAGTTGGAGAATGAGCGGACTGAGATGGTCAGGATTGTTGATCAGCTCAAGAGGGATTTGGGGCAGAAGGAAGAAGCGCTGAAGAGGGCGAAAGATAGGGGAGAGATGAATGCTGCTGAGCTTGAAAAGAGGTTGCAGATGGAGAAAGGCAAAGCGTGAGTCACTTCCATGGTGATTGAGGCTGATGATAGTAATTCTACGACCGCTCAAATATCCGATTTGCAAGACGATCTACGTAAATCCAAGGCTCAGCAGGATGAATTGAAGGAATCGATCAAACGACATGAAGCTACTATCGCCGCCAAACAGAAGGAAATCACTTCCCTAGAGACCGCCCGGACTACCGCTTCGAAAGCTCGAGACGCGCTTGATCAAGAGAAATCGGCACTGGGCTTCAAGATTGATGCTCTCAATCAGGAACTATCGACACGAGATAAAGAACGTCAAAAAGATACCTCGGCTCGACAAAAGTTGGAATCTGAACTAGATGGCTTGAGGAAGGTCATGGCTGCTAAATCTTCCGAAGATAGTAAACGACAAGAAGCCGATAAATCCCGTGAAGCGGAAATGACACGGCTTAGATCCCAAGTCGAGCAGGTCCAACAGGAATTGGATGCTCAGCGAAAGAGGGAGCAACAAGTCGTTAGTAAAGTCCGAGAAGAGGTTCAACAGCTTCAACAACGGCATCAAGCTACAGATAAGGAACTCAAGTCTGCGAGGGCGGAGTTGAAGGATAAAGAAGCTCTACTTGGGCAATTGAGGCAGAGTACCTTCAAAGCTGAGGAAGCTGTGCGGCAGGTGGACGCTGAGCTGGCTTCGGTTAAAGCCAAGTTGGCTACTGCGGATGACAAGCTTCAGAAGGTCACTCGGTCACGAGATGTACGTTATTTCTATTGCGCTGATGGGATCAGCTGACGGATAGGAACTCGAGACGACCATGGCCAAGAAGCAGGAAGATTACGACGCACTTGAAGATGCTGTCCTCGACTTCGAGAGTGAAAAGGCAGAATGGGCAGGTCGAATGCATACGGTCTCGCAACAGCTCACTGAGGAATCCGCAAAGCGACAACACTTTGAACGACAATTACATGATCAACAAGTCGAATTATCTCAACATCGAAACTTTATCGGTGAAGTCGAACGTGAACTTGCGAAAGCCGAGGGGGATATCAAAACTCGAGATGCCGAGATTGAGCTACTTCGATCAAGGGAAAACAAGACGATCGTCGAACATGTTTATGTTTTGGAGAATGCCAAAAAGATTGCCGAACGCGAGACTGCCAGTCAGATTTCCGAAAATACTCGACTCAACAAGATCCTCAAGGGCATGGAAGCTACTAAATTCCGATTGCAGAGCGAACTTGACGATGCCAAGAAACAGGTAACGGAACTCAAGTCGAATCGAAGTAAACAAGCTCGAGCGGCTCGAGCATCTTTATCAGCAGAGGAGAAGGATACGGTACATCTCCTTGCGGACGAGACGAGGGCTAGGCAAGTGGCTGAAGCGCGAGCGGCTGGATTAGATCAGGATCTTCAGGAATTAAGGAAGAAAATGTCGACGTCTCACTTATCGCCCAGTCGACCTTCTGCCGCTGAAATGAAGTATGCCAAGATGGAAGATGAGATCAATAGGTTTCATCAGGAACACGAAGCATTGTTGATGCGTAATAAACAGCTCGAAGGTGAATTATTGGAACTCCGACAACGACCATCTGGATCACCACATCGAGCGGATCTATTGCGTGGACTTCAGCAATCTCATGAAGCTCTCGAGAAGGATATGTCGCATCAATATCGTCGATTAGGGGGGGAAGCCCCGTTGACGCCCTCGAGGAAGCAATCGACGTTGAGGGATGGGGAGAATAAGGATCCTACGTTGGACTTGCATGCTAAGTCTGTTAGGACATGAGAAGTGGAGGAGGAGGTATAGGACATTTGGATTTGATCTACGATATGATTATGATGACGACCGACTGTAAATTCTAGTGATGTATCCTGTTTCTGTGCTTACATGAATTACCATGACGAATCTCGGGATATGGATGATCGACTACAAATTGGGGAACCGGCATGGCTCCATTATACGGCCGTCGGGGTAATTCCAATTAACTGGGTAACTGGGTGAATCTAAGTGAATCTCAGGGTAAAAAGTGATTTAATAAGGTTAGATCGCTGATTAACTATTTCTCGGTCATAGGCTATAGGCTAAAGAGAGGCATAGTCGTTCCATATAGTAGTAGTAGTAGTCTGGATTCTTTGCATTGCATTGCCCATACCCATACCCATACTATATCGTTGCCACCATGTCAGAAACTATAGTACCAACATCAGATACAACATCACAATATACAAGCCCAACAGGTGGATTAGGTGGATGGGTTGGTAATCCAAATCCAACGGGACAAGGAAGGTTAGTTACTTCTGTCATCATCCTCTATTCAAAAGTGCTAAACGAGCAGCACTAAATCGACACTATACCTATTCACATTCCTCATTGTCCTAGTCATCCTCGCCGTCATATCTGCCGCTCTACTATTCAGGGCATACTACATCAGACGCCGATTCCGCCAGAGAATACAAACCGCCATAGCGAATGGGCAAGCATTACCTCCCGATGCACTTGCTGGTCTGGGAGTCATAAGGCCGACAGCGAGAAAGGGGGAGAAGGATGTTGGACCGATGCCAATTATGTGGGAAGCTACAATGTATAAGGATGAGATCGAGGAGGATGGGAGTAGGCGGGCTAGTATGATCGGGAAAGATCTGACGACGAATATCACTGAACAGGAGGTCGGTGATGGGGATGACTGGAGAGATCTCACGGTAAGCTCATGCTTCGCTGATCAAGTGATGCAAGACTGATATGTAGCCCGTCGGGATGATCTATTACCCAGCCGGCGAACCAAAAACGTACCCACCCCCGCCCCAGCCCCCAGTGATGGGCGAACAAATGCCCCGTCGTCAAATGCTCCGATCCCTCTTCAGACCAGATAACTCCGACCCAATAGCTTACATCCGACAACAAGAGCTTAATCGCTTAAAAGCTGAAGAGGAAGTTAAATCGACGCAAATCTCATATCAGGTCCCGGACAAGGGGAGCGAGGTTGTTGTAGGGGTTATGATTGCTTTTCCGAGTCAGGAAGGGGGGAGCGAAAGATGGAGTGTGAAAAGTGGAGATATGGAAGAGGGGCAGCAAGTGCCGGATGTCTGTTTAGGAATTATGGAAGCTACGATAGGAGACAAGAAACGGAGATGAAAGTGAGGAGTCTGGAACCGACAGACTTGATGAAGAAGGCCGTAGACTTGTAAAAGGTAGAGTTGAGAAGAACACGGTATTGTACGGTATGTCTTGTCACCTTGAGGAGGTTATGTATCTCATATGACGAGTACAACTATACTAACAGTGATCTCGTAACTCAATTCCCTTCCAATTACCCATCTTTCCCGACCGCCATAATCGCCTCAATCACTATCGTCTTCAGTCATATCGATGACCTTCCTCGGCTCTTTCGAGGCACCATCGTTCATCCGGCTTACAGTCCGCTTCATCTCAATTATCTGTCGACTCTGTTCGCCTAGTTGTCTCTGATCATCAGAATACCATGAGATACTGAAAGTGAACGCAGGGACTGACGCGTAGTAACCTCACTTCTTCACTCAAATCCTGTTGAGTATCCTGGTACTGACTGCCGCCATATGTGAATGCTTGGGTTGAACTCTCGCCCTGGGTACTAGTTCCCCCGAGACGCTTTGAAAAGTAACATCAATAACGTCAAATAATTCCAAGACGACTCTGGTGCGATACTATCCGTCAGCTCCAAACATCTTTACCAAAGGCAATTGGTGACCAACATTGAACCTGAACTCATGTAAGCTCCAATACGGGTCTGGTTCGATACTGGAGATGTCAGCACCCAATCCGCTGGCTTGAGCAGATGACTTACGTTGAATATGATGCGATGAAAAGGCTTGGCTTCGTCATGGAACTTGAAGCCCACACTCTTCTTCTTGACGTATGGCACCTGTGATATTGTGCTGTCCATCAGCAACAACACTCACGGTGATTGGTAAAAATAGTTGAGGCTTCTATACACATCATCATAATTTTATGTTATACTCAACTCCCCGATAGCAGACTAAAAGTATGGTATAGTGTTCACGTGAACACAATGTATATACAGGTGGAAGCCTATTTGGTATGGCGCTTCGT